>OX243818.1:610000-615000 GCA_945859605.1 Lumbricus rubellus
CGGTCATAAAGTCATCTTATCAATCTGTATGTCTGTCTGTCTGTCTGTCTGTCTGGCTGTCTGTCTGTCTGTCTGTCTGTCATATGTGTGGTCTTTGTTCGTATGAGTCGTGCTGGTGTCTACTTTTCTACGTCTGTCTGTTTGTTTGTTTGTTTGTTTGTGTGTCTCAGTGTCTGTCTGTGTATATTGCTAAATCTTTCTACGTATGTCTGATTACAATAATGTCTGTCAGTGAATATCTTACTTTTCCTTTCCTTCTAATCTCTGTATACATGACATTGTATCTAACTATTTGCCGGTCACTCTGTCTATGTCTGTGTGTATGTCTCTGCATCTGTCTCGCTGAGACTTAGGGTTGAAACCCCGAACCTCCTTGACAATTCTCGCCCAGCGTGTGACTGTACGACTTTTGTCTTACCCCGTCGGATGCTGATTAGTGGCTGCTGGTGCTGCTGCTGTTGCTGCTGTTGCTGCTGCTGCTGTTGCTGCTGCTGGTGCTGCTGCTGCTGCTCTTGCTGCTGCTGCTGCTGCTGCTGCTGCTGCTGCTGCTGCTGCTGCTGCTGCTGCTGCTGCTGCTGCTGTACGTCTCATCCTTTGTGTCTTTTATCTCAGTCAACCATCGATTCCTTTTAATTTCTATCAAAACCAACCCACATTATACTTAAACATCTTATTCAGTTAGTGCCAGTCTTAAGCCCGAATTAAGGAGGAGGGAGACACTTTTCATCCTCCTATTACACTGCACGGTTACCAACTATTGTTTAGAGCGTTCGGCCTGTAACATGAAGAGTATGGGTTCGATTCCCGTCCGTGGCGGTTAATGTGTGGCGACCTTGAGACACTTTGTCCTTCAATCACAATAATACTGCTGTGCTGCAATACAATTGCAGTTGCGCAGTCGAGTCGTGTGGGCACTTCTTATTATTTTGTAAGAATGACAATGTCAACTTGCAGTTGTAGTACTGCATCATATTGTTTGCATTATCAATCAATCAGTGTTTAATCTAATCCTCCTGCTTTGGGTGGTGGGATTAGTTTTCTGGGGTGGCGAAAAAAATGCAGTATGAGAATTGTGGAAAAACAACTGGGGGGTTGGCCTATGATAAACTTGAAATTGGGGAATGAAAAACATACTTTAACATTTTACTTTAATGACTGGGGGGTTGAACCCCCCCAACCCCCCCGGCAATTCTCACCCTGAAAAAATTTAAGTTTTGCGCAGACTGCAACCGCTCGGCCAGACAACGATGACACGCTTTTCGACCAGACATTTTCTGACGACTTTTTTTGTCTTCCACCAAAACTTCTTCCCAGAAACATGTTTGTATGACATAATTGACGTTGTGTTACTTCGCAAAAAGGCTGATGAATTTTTTTATCGCACTTCAATGCCTCGCACTCGATTTCTTCTCACATAAATAAACCTGTCTAATTTTCTGGGAGAGGATTGTTGCATATAATTTACTTTTCTGGGGTAAGGAATGTTGCATGCATATACATGTATGTGTACCAGAGACAAATGGATTAAACAATGTAATATGTCAATTGCAGCTGTATATGTTATGTAGATGTAGGCAAGGACAAAGTATGAAAAGACGGTGGACGGATGGATGGAAGAAGAGATGATTGTGGAGATGGAGAAATTGAGGAAGAAACGGAGAGAGAATGAGGGTGAGAGAGACAGACAGACAGAGACAGAGACAGACAGATAGACAGACAGAGACAGACAGATAGACAGATAGACAGAGAGAGACACAGACAAACAGACAGACAGAAAGGCAGACAGGCGGCTTTCTTCCTTTGACGTTTTCCTTGTAAAACTTGCGTCTTCCATGTAAAACGACCATATATCTAATCATAAAAGATATATATATATATAATGTATGTATATATTTATAATATATGTATATATTTCATATATATATTATATATAGATCTAACCATAAAAGAGAGAAAACTCTGCAGCAGCCGACGACAGCAAATGACAAACTGCGGCAAACAGCAATTAAAGCTGCTTGTATATATATATATAATATGTATATAATATATACACTGTGTCCGGATAAATTCCAAGGCTCTAATATATGAATGAAAAAAATATAGTAGATAATAATCAATTAGAAAATTTTAAAACCTTTTTGATCCGTACATAATTACCAACAAAATTCTTTGTAATTTATTAGTAATGCAGGAACAAGTATACAAGACAAAGGTCAGAAACATCGAAGAACTCCGCGAGCGAATTGTTAATGCTTGAGATGAACTTGATCAACTGGTCGTCGATGCTGCTGTTAGTCAGTGGCGTGTACGTCTCGAAGCATGCGTGGAAGCCAATGGCGGACATTTCGAACATAAATTATAGTTCCAAAATATTTCAGGATTAAACTGTTTCTGGAATTTTAAAAATCTATCAATGTTTACTAATTATTTTTATATTTTCCGTAGAGCCTTGGAATTTATCCGGACACAGTGTATATGTATATGTATGTATATATATATATATATATGTATGTATGTATGTATATGGCGCCAACTGGCGGTCAAACTTTACGACGTCGCACTCGTCGACCCACTCACTCCCCCATCTACCCATCTCCCCCATCTTCTCTTTTCCCCATTCGTCCCTTCTTCCTCCTCTCCCTCCGTCATCCACATGGAAGACGGAAAAGAGTTATACTGGAAATGACCAATATTGGTAACTGCGCATGCGCGTCAATGCACGACTGATGATGATGATGATGATGATGATGATGATGATGATGATGATGATGATGATGATGATGATGATGATGATGATGATGATGATGATGATGATGATGATGATGATGATGATGATGATGACGATGATGATGATGATGACGATGATGATGACGACTGCGAAACAGAGGACGATAATTAGATGATGAACCCACATTCACTACCATGCACTCTTCAGCAATTTACTAAATATACAATATATAATCTATATATATAAAAATGAAACTTTCCAATAGTTCGTCGCATTTTCACGCTGAAAGTGACGCGCCGATTGTTGTGAAAATTTACCAAAACCTTCCATTCAAATAGCAACGTGTCTTAAGAGGTTTTCACCCGAAAAACGCAACCGTTTCCACAAAAAGTGAACTTTGCAACTTTGCAATCCGTTCGTCCGCCATTTGCAAACTAAACACGTCCCACACGGCTCCAGAGATTTCATAAACGCCGTCTCCAAACACAGCAACGAAACATCAATGAGGTGGCGTGCTATGACGTCATAAGCGAGTCGCGATTAATTTTCCAAAGAGGCCGCTTTTAGGCCTTTTCACAAAGCGGCCTTTGGGCTTGGAATGGACGCTGCGACGGAGGAAAGGAGCGGGACAAAGACGGTGGGGAGGGAGCGGAGGGGGAGGGGAGGTGGAGGTCAAGGGGAGGGGGAAGGGGAGGGGGACGGAGGGGAAGGGAGAGGGGAAGAGGAGGGAGAGGGAGAGGGAGGAGGGGGAGGGGGAAAGGGAAGGGAGGGGGAGAGGGAGGGGGAGAGGGAGAGGGAGGGGGAGGGGGAAGGGGAAGGGGGAGCCTCTTTTCAGCCACAGCAACGCGCGGCCGGGTTCAGCTAGTAGATAATAAATATATATATGTATGCATATATATGTATACATGCATATATATATACATATGTATACATGCATATATATATGTTTGTATGTTTGTATGTTTGTATGTGCACTTGTTATAGCGCCCCTTCAAGCTCTCTCTACTCAGAGGCGCTCCCGAATGCAGAGCGGACACTGCATCGGAGTTTCACGCCGAAGCGCTGAGCAATTGTGAGTGAAGGACTTGCCCAAGGTCCTTACGCGGCGAGGTGGATTCGAACCTCGAACCTTCCGGCTTCAAGGCAACGACGCCACCACTACACCACCGCGCCCCACGTATATGTATACGTGTGTGCATGTATGATTGTAAGTATCAATCTGCCATGACACAGAGTCGTTAAATAAAAACTAACAACCTGTTACATGGCCTATATTTTTATTCCTTGGTATATTATATACACCGTGAGTAAAAAAACCAAGCCAATTTGTTTTTCATATATCTCTAATGCCTGATAACATATCACGCTAAAAAATTTCAAATATTTAGAGAAGTGGACCAAGAATATGATTCCAAAATTTCATGAGATAAACTTGAACGGATAAAAAGATATGAATATTTAAACTTCATATGACGAAATTTCAGTTTACAAGCAATTTTCTGTTACATTCAATAAACTGTTTTCTTATATCTCTAATGCCTGATGATTAATCATTCTAAAATTTTCCAGATATGTAGAGAATTGAACTAACAATATGACCCCAACAGTATGGTATGATTATTTGATTAATTAAGATGGTCAAAAATCAAAATATCCTCCTCCTGCTTGGACGCAAGCCTGGAAGCGCTAGCGCCATGCATTACGCAACAGCATCGTCAATTATCCTCTGGTCCAGGCCTTCCAACACTTCCAACCATAGATGTAAAAAACGATGAAAACGATAAAAAAAACGGTAAAAAACGACGTTTTTTTCAAAATAATAAAAAACGACAAAAAAACGATAAAAAACGGAAACGGAAAATAATTTGACTTTGCTACATCTAAAACCGCATTTTAACCATGAAAATCTTGATTAGGAACCTACTACACGCAGGCTATGTCTTAAATGATGATGTTAAACTATGAAATAATGACTTTAGTTAGCTGGATCTTTGAGAGTTGGCGGAAAACATAAGAAATATCAGAAAAAAATTCAAAAAATGAGATTTAAGGAAAATAATAATAGAAAGTAAATGTATAAATAAAGATAAAGAAAAAATAAAAAACCATAAAAAACGATGGGAAAAATAAAAAACGAAAAAAACGACGTTTTTTGGGAGAGAATAAAAAACGGAAAAAAACGTTTTTTACAACTATGCTTCCAACAAGCGTTGGTTGTTTCAGATCGTTTATATCATGGATTGTTGTCTGGTAGACTCGGTCTTGCATCACG
>OX243818.1:620000-630000 GCA_945859605.1 Lumbricus rubellus
TGCGGTTACCAGAGGGCGTTATAGTGACGCGGCGTCTATGTGGTATCGCGCTGCGATATGTAGTCTGCAGCTCTACTGAGACTACTTCCGTCATTGTCGGTGGATTCATCATGTGATATTTCATCTATGTTTAAACAGATGATCATGATGGAGGTTTATCGCCTATAGTTGCGTCGCTTTGAGGCTCTCTTCGCTCCTAACCAGTCCTCACTTGGTTCGTTGATGGACCCGTTGGGTTTGGCACCTCTTGGGGAGTGGGGAGTGGGGGGCGGAGGGAGGGAGTAGTGGGTTTTAAAATTCAAACATTCAAATGGTCGTTTATTGTTGCGCTGCTCAGCTAATGTTTGGCATTAATAATAATATCCGTGAACTGCGGGGAAAAACTGATTGGATTTTTATTTTTAAGCTGAACGCATCGACTGCTTTGGATAAAAACCTGTCTGCACACACTCTGCAGTGGATTATACAAGTCATGTATAATGTCAGAAAGTACTTGCCTGTACTTTTTTCTGTCTTTCTATATCTGTGTGTTCTGTCTGTCTGTCTTTCTATGTCTGTGTCTGTGTGTGTGCCTGTCTTGTTGTCTGCATGTCTGTATGTCTGTCTGTCAGACTGTCTGTCTGTATGACTGAGTGATCTTTAAACGAATATCTGCCTTGCCCATCTATCGATTCTGTTTTTTGTTGGAACACTGGTTACTAGGGTATAGCAAGAAAAATGTTTTGGTTTAAAATTAACTTTGGGATAACTTAAAAGGTTGCTCCAGATCCTAAATGAAAGAACTAAACAAAAATTGCATCAAAATTATTCCATCTAACTTTGCCGCCGAGCACTTGAAGTTTCGTGTACTTTTGCAGCTATATGTACTGTGCAAACACGAGACCGATTGTCATGGAGAAATAGACAGAAAAGAAAGAGAAAAGAAAGATAAATTAATATAAGAAGTTTGTATGTGCACTTGTTATAGCGCCCCTTCAATCTCTCTCTACTCAGAGGCGCTCCCGATGCAGAGCGGACACTGCATCGGAGTTTCACGCCGAAGCGCTGAGCAATTGTGAGTGAAGAACTTGCCCAAGGTTCTTACGCGGCGAGGTGGATTCGAACCTCGAACCTTCCGGCTCCAAGGCAATGACGCCACCACTACACCACCGCGCCCCACAAGAAGTATTATAAATCTCAAAGACTCTATAATGTATAGATGATACACCGGACAATGATTCTAGCTGTGGTACAATAATGACTCCGATTATGCAGCTCTGCATGTTCCATTTCAATGAGTTAACGTTACAACATTTATTTGCACATAATTTATCACGTTTCCTAGCCAACGTTGAGAGAAAGGTCGTTGATAAATGTATTCAAGAGAATGGGTACTATGGTTACCAGAAATTTTTCATCTGAATTATGATGATTGATGAGAAAAAACACATGCAAGAACTGGCAGCCAGAAGAATTAAAATAACAAGGAAAACTGATCATTATCACTATAGCAGTTCTGGTGATATTAGAACATTAATAATCCCAAAACTAAATTTAGAAGCCACTGTCCACTGTGTTCTAGTTAACTGGTTGGATTTTCCAGACTTGAACCTCTAATAACTTGCAAGTTTAAGAAAATGACATTAAGAAATCCATTAAAACTGGATGTATGTTAGATCTTGAAAAATACCATTGCCACAAGCATGCATTCAGAGCTGTTACAGATGCAGCAAGGTCAGTGTGTGGCAAAGAATGTAGAGAGGGCCACATTCGAACAAAAAGCGAATCCCTCAAAAACAAGGTCAATTATACCACAAAAAGTGAGTGGAAATATATAATTTGAGTGAAACGCATTGTCAGTATGTGAGCCTTTTCTGAAGCGTAATTAGGGACGACAAGTTTTACAACATAGGCTAAATTTTTTATTCCTTTTTTAAAGACAGAATAATGCAATGGGGACCGTCCATAAATGACGTCACGTAACTGGAGGGGAGAGGTCACACATCTGTAACGATTTGTGACGGTCCAACGGTCCATCGCTAGATATCACAATTATGACTTTTGTGTTAACGCGTGACGAGGGTATTGAAGGGGGTATAGCCCTAAATTGCGTGACGTCATTTATGGACGGCCCCTTGCTTGTAGATCATACTATGTCGGAATGGCCAAACAAATATTATTACACTGTGCCATAAATCTGGCTCACAATATTCCTACTTTTAAGCCTAATTACTGCTTCAGTTAAGAAAATAATCAAATTTCAGCAGTTTTAATGCATTGCTCAAGGTACGGTATACATGAATAATTTCAGGGCCTTGGCGGCAAAGTAAAGCAACACGTCAGAAACAAAATTTCTTTACCAGACACTATCCTATGCATAGGAGCAACAAATTAATATATCCCAAACATGATCCTTTCTGGTCACTACACCCTACTGGTTACTATAAGCAACTTTCGTGACTTAATTTTGGGCAGAGTTGAAAGTGCTATCTCGATATTTCTACAGCGTCCACAATAGCGAAGTTGCGGGACTCAGCTTATTCACAAGCGCTTAATCAAACGAGAATCCAGAGGGAGAATCATTGCTTCGTGACCAATTTGATTATCGTCATGATTAGCATTGCCAGAAAACAGACAGCAAGCTTTCAACAGCTAAAGTCACAACCGACGAATCACTTGAATATATAACATTTTATACAATGTTTTTAAAGGTGTCTAATTCCGCCACTTTTTGTACTCTAACAGTGACATACTGCCAGTGCGAAGCGAAGTTTACATAGGTCAGCAGAAAGCGAATGGTGGATGAATAATGATGGTCAGAGTTGAAACTGCGAGGGAGACAGAGAATGATGAAATGTCGAGATTACGAATTCGATTGCTTACTTTGTGAACAATAATAAAATTATTTCATTATAATTATTATTATCATCGTCAAATCACAGATCTGTGTGTTTGCGTGTGCGTGGGTGTGTATGATTGTGTTTGTGATGAGAGTCTATTTGAGGACCGTTGAAATTGATGCGCGTGTCACTAACTCCCTAAAGATCGCCATCAGTTTGCTCGTCATCATACCACCCCTCCTCGTCCTCCTGGTCCACGTCCTCATCATCATCTTCATCATCTTCTTCATCATCATCGTCATCACCATCATCATCATCATTGTCGTCGTCGTCATCATTATCACCACCACCATCATCCCCACCACCATCACCACAACCACCATCATCACCACCACCACCATCACCACAACCACCATCATCGCCACCACCACCACCATCACCACCACCACCATCATCGCCACCACCACAACCCCACCATCATCACGATTCAAATACTTAGACTTACTCTTGATTGGTGAACCAAATATTGTCATCTAGCGAATGGTTCTGAAACGTTGTTCAGCCATTGCAGCATTGAGGTTGGAATGAAACAGTCGCTCGGAGCGCCACAAGTTCAGTCTCTCCATCATCATCATCATCACCATTTTTCATTACGATCCTTGTTCTCAATGCCTCACGTATGTGTCAATCACATGGCTCACCTCTGTCTCTCTCTATCTCTACCTTAACTAAAGAGTGAGAAAACACAATTTCACACTCGGTCAACCAGTCACACAAGCCATTAGCCACTCCAGCCATGAGCCACTCCAGCCATGAGCCACTCCAGCCATGAGCCACTCCAACCAAGAGCCACTCCAACCAAGAGCCACATCAGCCATGAGCCACCCCAGCCATGAGCCACTCCAGCCATGAGCCTCTCCAGCCATGAGCCACTCCAGCCATGAGCCACTCCAGCCATGAGCCACTCCAGCCATGAGCCACTCCAGCCATGAGCCACTCCAACCAAGAGCCACTCCAACCAAGAGCCACATCAGCCATGAGCCACCCCAGCCATGAGCCACTCCAGCCATGAGCCTCTCCAGCCATGAGCCTCTCCAGCCATGAGCCACTCCAGCCATGAGCCACTCCAGCCATGAGCCACTCCAGCCATGAGCCACTCCAGCCATGAGCCACTCCAACCATGAGCCACATCAGCCATGAGCCACATCAGCCATGAGCCACCCCAGCCATGAGCCACTCCAGCCATGAGCCACTCCAGCCATGAGCCACTCCAGCCATGAGCCACTCCAGCCATGAGCCACTCCAGCCATGAGCCACTCCAACCATGAGCCACTCCAGCCATGAGCCATATCAGCCATGAGCCACCCCAGCCATGAGCCACTCCAGCCATGAGCCACTCCAGCCATGAGCCACTCCAGCCATGAGCCACTCCAGCCATGAGCCACTCCAGCCATGAGCCACTCCAGCCATGAGCCATATCAGCCATGAGCCACTCCAGCCATGAGCCACTCCAGCCATGAGCCACCCCAGCCACATCAGCCACAACAAACCAGTTGCCGATGGCGCCTTAAACAGAACTTCCAATCGCATTTGATTTCAGCAGTGGATCTCGTGACAAATGCGACATACATATAGATTGTTGTTGTTGTTGTTGTTTTTCTTCTCTTTCGTTTACTTATCGTCGGTTGCATTACCCTTGAATGACCTTTGCAATGGGGTCATGGGTGTTCGTGACCTCTGACCCCTGCAGTCGAAGGTCATCGAAGGTCATCGCTCGTGTCATCGATTTCAGAACGAGACGAAGCTACGTTGACGTCATCAGATGAATGACAGAAGAAAGAAACGAATGAACGAATGAAGGAATGGATGGATGGATGGATTGGCAGATGGATAAATGTGTGGATGTGTGGATAGATGGATGAATGAATTATTCCTATAGAGTATAGATTCTGCGATTGGCTTGAATCACATATTTCATTATCTGGAGACCGGGACTACTCCAAATCCTCCCTTCCTCCTCCTCCTGCTCCTCCTGCTCCTCCTCCTCTCCTCCTCCTGCTCCTCCTGCTCCTCCTCCTCTCCTCCTCCTCCTTCTTCTCCTCCTCCTCCAGGTCTTTTCTTCATATCGTCGGTATAATTATAACTGCTCCAAATAAATTGACGCCATTATTTGACCACTGACGCAGGGATTAGTGTCTGCTCATCATGAGACATTTTTCGACAGACGATGTCTGATATAATTTAGCAATATTGCTTTTTTATAGCGCCTGCATCATATATGACTAATCCATAGCGCAGAGTAATAATTAGATTGCATGACCTTATTCTCATTACATCACGTGATATCCTACGTCACATCGTGATCGTTTTCATAAACTCGGGATTTCTACGTGGGTGTGGCTGGGTGATTTGTGAAAATCGAGTATTTAATTAATTCAATTTATTTCTATAGCGCCTTTTCAAGGGGGACTAATACTCGGAATCGACAGTTTCGGCTTCGGTATGAATTCCAGACAGCATGAAGTCTGAGGCGACGACTATTTGCCGACCTACATGTAGATGAGCGACCATGTTAGGACTTTGCCTATACTCGATGCACTGCCAGTGAAATGTCTCCGGCATGGGCGGAGTTTGGTTTCTGTTCTTGGGGGTGGGGGGGCTAACCCCGAATCTGGGTCTTATTATTGGGAGGGCTAACCCAGAAAAAGGATACAATTTTCATTGCAAAAAAGGTGAATTTGGGCCTTCTTGGAGGCGCTTAGCCCCCCCAGCCCCTGATAAACTCCGCCCATGGTCTCCGGCATAGGCCTATAATAAATATGTGGAGACATGACCACAATTTTCAATGTTTTCAGTTGTCTGTGAAAGACCTGTGGAGAGAGATTGCAAAAGATTATTTGGATGAGTTCATAATATGATGAATTGACCTCATAATGGACTTGATTTTATTAAGGACCTTGGAAAACGTCTAACACTAATCTCTGGAGACATTAGAGAGACATCTTACCTTTTTCAACGCCTGTCTGCCACCATCCAACGCTTTAATGCTATTTCTTTCCGAGGCACTTTTGCTCAACCAGACACTACCGAGTGAGCCGTTCCAGAGCAACATTATTTATATCTCCGGATATTGTTTAGCAACAGGTTGTTTTAATTAATAAATGATATTTTAATTATAATAATAATAATAATAATAAATGATAATAATAATAATAATAATAATAATAATAATAATAATAATTATGTTGTTGTTGTCCGCCCGGTTGTTTGCTTTTCCAGGGGTCTGTCTGTCTATGTGTACCTGTCTGTCTTGTCTCTTTGTGTTTGTCTTGTCTCTTTGTGTTTGTCTTGTCTCTTTGTGTTTGTCTTGTCTCTTTGTGTTTGTCTTGTCTCTTTGTGTTTGTCTTGTCTCTTTGTGTTTGTCTTGTCTCTTTGTGTTTGTCTTGTCTCTTTGTGTTTGTCTTGTCTGTTCAGCTAATGACTCACAATTTACTGATTTTTTAAATTAAAAAACTGATCACTATAATAACGTTGAATCTCATAAAGTCATGTTCCAATGTGAAAGGCAATTCATATACAAAGCTTGACTACATGACGGTCATGCAATTGCTTTCAAATCTGAACGACGTGCTGCTTCTTACATATCAGGCCAGCTGCACATGATGAGACTCAAATGGAAAGGTTCGTTGTGCTGCACGCCGTCCACCATATAAATAGCATTTCCTGTTTACGCTTTAAGCACTGAAGTGTCCAAAACTGTCCATTAGTTTCGTTGACTGAACAGAAGTTCAAGATTACACTTCACAGAATCGTTTTCTTCGGCTGTAAATGTAATCATAACATATTTGAATGGATCGAACATGTTGAGCGCATTCGAAATTGACCAAAGTGACATTATCACGTGACATTGAATGTCCTCGATGTGACATTTAGTATCGTCGATGTGACATTTAATGTGCTCGATGTGACATTTAAACTGTCCTTGCGTTTGAAAGTGGGACATACAATCATGTAGTTTTATGGAGATGGAGTTGGAAGCGGGAGTCGTAGTTAGACGTCTTTTCCGTTGAGCACAGCTATTATTACCTGTAGTAGAGTAAAAGACGAGGCTAATAATAATGATGATGATGATGATGACGATGATCTGACGACTGGAGTCATTGGGTGCGTTCGGATCAGAAGGATCTTCTCCGCAGGGATCCAACCAACGCATCTCCGTCTCTTCTGTTGCGATTCAGAAGATGAAGAAGAAACACGGATGAAAACGGAAAGCTTAAGTCTTTGATGAGCAGAAGGTGGCGAGTGGGAAGAGATACGGGATGGTGGCAATGGGGTGGAGGTGGGGGATGGGGTGGTGGTGGGAGATGGGTGGGATGGGGTGGGAATGGAGTGAGAGTGGGTGATGGGTTGGAGGGTTGGGTAGGGGTGAGGGTGTTGATAGGACTAGACTCACTAGAATAAATGTAGAACTCAGTAAACAGCTAAGGGGAGAGAGGGAGAAGGAGAAGGACAGACAGAGACAAGCAGAGACAGACAGACAGCCAGAGACAGAGACAGAGACGAGAGAGAGAGAGAGAGAGAGAGAGAGAGAGAGAGCGAGCCAGACCACCCTTCGCATCTTCTTTCATCATTTTCTCGATCTCCCACATGTCACCATCAACTGCATCAGCAACTCCTCCTCGCCCTCACATCTTCTCTTAGATTCTCTTCTCTTAGATTCTCTTCTCTTAGATTCTCTTCTCTTAGATTCTCTTTTCTTAAATTCTCTTCTCTTAGATTCTCTTCTCTTAGATTCTCTTCTCTTAGATTCTCTTCTCTTAGATTCTCTTCTCTTAGATTCTCTTCTCTTAGATTCTCTTCTCTTAGATTCTCTTCTCTTAGATTCTCTTTTCTTAGATTCTCTTCTCTTAGATTCTCTTCCCTTAGATTCTCTTCTCTTAGATTCTCTTCTCTTAGATTCTCTTTTCTTAGATTCTCTTCTCTTAGATTCTCTTCTCTTAGATTCTCTTCTCTTAGATTCTCTTCTCTTAGATTCTCTTCTCTTAGATTCTCTTCTCTTAGATTCTCTTCTCTTAGATTCTCTTCTCTTCTATTCTTCTCCAATGCTAACAAATCCTGTCGGTTGATGTACAGCGACGGTTGATGTACAGCGACGGTTGATGAAGCAAATTTCCCGCATCCGTTACCAAGGAAACAAATAGACATCGAGCAGAGAAAGACTTCGCAACAAGAACAAACGCACGCACACATGAACTAACGAACTAACAAACTAACGAACTGATGGACGGATGAACTGATGGACGGATGGACGGATGGATGGATGGACGAAAGCTGCAGATTCAATATATTGCTTCCGTTGTCAATCTGCACGAAAACAACATCTATCGTTCTTTACTCGTTCTATCTCCCTAGCTGTATCCATCTCTCTGTCTCTCTGTCTGTCTCTCTCTGTCTATATTTCTCTCTGTCTTTTTCTCTTTCTCTCTCTCTCTCTCTCTCTCTCTCTGTCTCTCTCTGTCTGTCTGTCTGTCTGTCTCTCTCTCTCTCTCTCTCTCTCTCTTTCTCTCCCTCTCACCTTGTTCTCGTTTTATTCTCGCTCTTTCCATCATTCTCTTCTGTCTATCTTCACATTCTGTCGCCTTCCTTTCTCGTTGTTCCCTGCTTTCTTTCTTTCCATTGAATCTTCATTGGAAGCCGAACTCTTTTCCAATGTTGTTTGCTTGCGTATATATTCGTCTGTGTTTGTGCGTGTGTTTGTTTGCGTTCATGTGTCTATGTATGTTTGTGTGTGTGTCTGCATGCGGTTTGTGTGTACATGTGTGCGTGCGTGCGTGCGTCTGTGAGAGAGAGACATGCAGACAGACAGAGACAGACAGACAGACAGACAGAGGCAGACGGAGAGCGGAGAAAGAAGTGGAGGAGGTAGGGAGGGACGGAGGGGGAAGTAAGAGTGTTTCAATTATGATGTGCTGAAAAAACCTGTATTCGTTGATGATAAAGCGGAAATGACGTAGAGCATCATGACGCTTGAGCTACGTCATTTCCTGTCGTAATGGTTTCTTCCGGTTGAGAAAGAAAAGAGAAATGTGACATGACGAAGAAGATCCAGGGATCGAGTTTAAATCTCTCGTTGTAATAGGATGAAGAGAAATAACAAAACTATCATGTATGAATGATAAGATGAAGGAATGACTGGATGGATGAAGAGATGGATAACAGGACGATGGGAAAGGAATATCTGAGGATTGTTTGATTGGGAGATGAACAAACGAATAGATGAATGAATGAATGGATGGATGGATGGATGGATGGATGGATGGATAGATGCATGGATGGATGGATGGATGGATGGATGGATGGATGGATGGATGGATGGATGGATGGATGGATGGATGGATGGTAGATGAGGAATTTAATGGCTAAAATGATGGATGGATAAATAAGTGGTGGTGGTGATGATGATGATGAGGAAATGAAAGGAAGGAACCTCGGTTGCTGCTGCTGTAGAGGAGGAAGAGGAGGAGGCAGGCAGATAGATAGAGAGAAAAGCAGAAAGACAGATAGGAAGGAATACAGAGGGACGAAGGAAAGAACATGAAATGAAGGCAGAGAGTAATAGTGGCAGAGAGACAGAGAGACGGATGGACAGACAGAGAGACGGAGAAATATATTATGTGGAGAAGTAGAACTGTTTAAAGTTTAGAAGAATAAAAATGTATTCATTCGACGTAATTTGTATGTGTGTTTATGTGTATGTGTATGTGTATGTGTATGTGTATGTGTGCGTCTCTTTCCCTGTGTTTCTACTTGTCTCATTCCGTATCAGTCTCATCACCATCCTCTACATTCTCTTTAATATTCCAAATCGTCCTATTCTTATTTTTCCTCTTCCTCATCCATCATCTCCTTCTCTTCCTCCTTCTCCTCCTCCTCCTTCTTCTCAGAAACGTTTCACGTCGTCCTTCAACTCCACCTCTACCGTGTCTTCTTCATCCGTCCACCGCCTCCTTCCAACTCCTCCTTTCCTTTTCCTCTTTACCTCCACCTCCGTCTTCTCATTATCGTTCTACATCTCTGCCACCTCATCCTCTTCTTCTTCTCTTCCTCTTCTCATTCTCATTCTCTTTCTTCTCCACCTCCTTCTTCTCATCTGCCATCTCCTCCTCCATCTTTCATCCTCC
>OX243818.1:635000-667500 GCA_945859605.1 Lumbricus rubellus
GATTCTTCGACCATGACAAGGATCTCACGTCTTCTTCCTCAGTAGTCCAGACATCATCATCATCATCATCACCACCACAACACAAGGACCTCACTTCCGGTCCGAATCGTCGAATCTACCATCTACATTCGAAGAACAACGGTCACACAACGAAGATCAACCAAATCCATCTGACCTACGACCAACACCACCATCACCCTCAACATACCTTTCCTCCTCATCCTCCTTTCCCCTATCCTCTTTTCACTCCTCCTTCTTCTCATCCTCCTCCTCCTGCTCCATCTGCTACTCCGCATCCTCCTCAATGCCATCTCCATCATCACCATAGCAACCACAGTTCATCAGTCGTCCGTCGTGACATCACCACAGTCCTCATCGCTGTCTCAGCAACCTTCGTCATCCTCAACGTTCCATACTGCATCTGCTGGTTCTCCGCTTTCTTCATCCTCAACTTCCGCCAGATCGACCTTGACCTTGACCTCTCCTGCGACGATCACGTGACGAAGTTGACCTTGTACGCAGCCAAGTACATCTCTTCCGTTCCGTATTTCCTCAACTACGGACTCAACTTCGTTCTCTACTCTCTCTGCGCTCGATCGTTCCGCGCTCAGCTGTGGCGAACGGTGACGTGTGAGGTCAGGGGCAGGTCAAGGTCACGCTCCTCTCAGTGCAGCATCCACCATAATCATCCGGTTTCAAGGACTACGGCGAATGGAGGAGGTGGAGTGGTGGAGATGGAGCACGTGGATGTGGAATCATCTGATCATGACTTTGTTCACTGTTGACACTGATGGTAATAATTATACAGTCAAGACTTGTATAATTATACTGCAGGAGGCTGGAGCTGTACCGAAACGACTACTGTGATGTTAAAAAAATATGCGATGGAAAAATGTTAAAAAAATTAATATTGCTCTAGATTCTCTGGAACTTAGAGGTCAATGGACGGTTTGTTGTTGAGAGTAGCCATACGTTATCCTATTGATCAAGAATCCAGTCTTCAACTGTGCAGCGTCGATGCGTGAAAGTAACAGAGCGAGCAGCGCCTCTGGTGACAGATGTTCGTTTTCTTTTGTCCGTTGGTCGGTCTTATAATAGTCTTAGAAAGATCGATGATGATGTCGGTGTATGTATATAATGTATTGTCGTGTGACGAGCAGCTTAGCCTTCGATTCGTTCTACGCAAAACACCGAACTGCAATCCAGTTTTTCACCAGCAACTTAAACCAATCGATCCGAAAAGAAGTTTCTAGTGCACATTGGGTCGGAAGGACAGAAGGACAGTTGATGCCCTCGATCTGCCGTCGCCCCTCCCCACTTCAACCCTCCTCCATCCAACCCTACCCTACTCATTCTGCTTAGCCGTGAGATCGGTCGCCGGAGAGCCTTTAAGCTGGGGCTTTGCTGCTTTGCAAATTTCTGGAATGATTGTGCTCTCAAATAAGATAATAAAAATAATTGAAAAGAATAATAATTATGTTTAATATTTTTAATTTTGGTGTGTAATATTCGACATGGAATACTGTGATCTGTGTGTTCTTTGAACGAGAATCGTGAGATCTGCATTATGTCCACACACTTTACAAGCATCTGAAAACTGTTCTTTTAGCAGAATTTGAGTGGATCGAGCGACTCTGTGCACGTAGCCTAGGGGCGTGGCTATCTTGGAGGGATATAGCATCTACATGCACCTAGAGGTTAGACTTATAGGCCTACGTAGGTCTACGTGCATGCAAAAACATCGAGACAAGGTCATGTCCAAGTTTCAACATAGGTACATTGTAGAAGATGAGACTGCAAAACTACAAATGCAATTATAGGCCACATAAGCATAATAGACCTGCTCTGCGTGTGTCTAATGCACGTATACATACGTCGGTTTATTTGGTCATTAGAGTCACCAGTCGCTAATAGCCTTCACTTCCGGCAGTGCTAAATGAGCCGAATAAAAGCCGATGTGAAGCCCAAATGACGCCCAACGGAGCGTGCATCAGACAAGACGTGGTTAGACGTGTCGTGGCTCTGTAGCCGTAATGAATCTCCGATGTTGCGACGAATATTTCGACTGTCATCGTCTCAGATTAATTTTTTTTGGTAAACCGACCGAAAAGAAGGAAATTCTCTCAGCAAGCGCTTGTACAAACTAGGGCTGCAGCGGTCCCTATATAGGCCAACCGAATAGGTGGATTTTCACTTCTCACTCAGCCGAATACGAATAATTGGACCAACTATTCGGCTGAATACGAATACACAAACTCGAATAGTGTGCAAAATGAGTCTACCGACAAATTTCAAATGTGAGAAAAAGTCTCGGTTAAGTAAATTTAATACATAAACTACTTAAAAGTAACAGCAAAGCATGAACAAAAGTAAGAACAAAAGTAAACAGTTAAGCTAACATGTAATGTTTGTATCCTTGTGTCGGTCGGTGTGAAAATAGGAATGTAATAATTTAACTAAACTTATAAATTGCCAATCATAGCATCATAATTATGATGTGAGTGAGAAGGTTCCTTCAGTTCACTCTGCTATCGCAGCCACATATGCAGAAACAGATGTATAGGCTACCACGCGACCACTATTCGTATTCGGTTCGACCGGTTGGTCTACTATTCGGCCGAATAGCCATTTGGCGAATATAAATCGAATGTACGGTTGGTCTACGTACAGCCCTTGTAGGCTACAAACCGCTTTTATAGGCCTACTTGTCGCATTTTAGTGGGCAGGTATAGCCTATAATTAAACTTTTCATTTCCACATTATTGCTTGACCTCCGGAGGAGTGTTGGCGTTGCGCCGGATAAAGCAAGGTTAATGGAAGTAGAGTAGGCCTATACGTGTAGGTTGAAGACAGATCACGCAATCCGTGCACACGTCGTCCGTGTGTCCTTGGGGGCAATGGGGGTGAGGGGTGGGATGCGTCAGTCTTGTAACACGTGACATCAGTTAGTCTGCAACGAATTAGACGCGCGATGGATCGACTAGGGGAAAGCTAACGACATCTGGTGAGGGGTGGTGGTAAAATGGAAGAATGGTGGGAGGTTGAGGAGAGGAGAGGCCTTGCGTCGACGGGGGTGGGGGAGCCTAGTTAGAAGACGACGCGATTGCGATGATGGAGGCTGGAAAGGCCGTAGCAATCACGACAGTCTCATATATCACAACTAACTGACCGACCGACTGACCGAGACACTCACCCACCCTCCGACCGACCGACCGACCGACCCGTCATGGACAGACGGAGAGAGCGCGAAGAATGGCTAAAAGAACAGGCAAATGGACCGAAACGCAAAGAGGAAAAGAAACGGATATGACATGAAAGGACGGAAAAGGACAAGCAGAAAATAGAAGGACTAAGAGGACAGGAAAAGATAACTGAAATGAAATACAGAGATAAATGGAACAGCTAGAGAAGGACAGGCAAAAGAATAGGACAAACAGCTAGGACAGAAAATGACAGGCAGGACAGAACAGGACAAGCAGGACAGAAAATGACAAGCAGGACAGAAAATGATAAGCAGAGGGGCAGAAAAAGCCGCAAGCGACGAGCAAATGGATGCAACGAAAAAACGAGATCGCGCGTGGAGTAAAAGCTTTGAGATGTGTGAGTCGGCTGACAGCAGATTGATTGTCCTAAAACGCCGACGTAGCAGGAAAGAGGGAAGTGTAGAGAAAGGGAAGAAGGTAGGATGGAGAAAGGGAAGAAAGTAGGATGGAGAAAGGAAAGAAAGTAGGATGGAGAAAGGAAATAAAGTAGGATGGAGAAAGGGAAGTAGGATGGAGAAAGGAAAGAAAGTAGGATGGAGAAAGGGAAGAAAGTAGGATGGAGAAAGGAAAGAAAGTAGGATGGAGAAAGGGAAGAAGGTAGGATGGAGAAAGGAAAGGACTCAAAGGACGGGTGGAAGAGATGACAGCTGCGCTCCTTAGGCTATAACATGTAGTTCGTGCTCCAATTCAGATGCAGAAGAAGCTGCGCGTCTGGCAAAGGCAGAATGCATATTACATGGCAGAAGGTCATCCTAGTGACACCGGCCATGATACGTCATTCTCATTACAACGGGGTTAAGCCAACACTCAATCAAAATTCTCGTTACGTCTACTTAACACTCGTCAGTTTGTCACCCGAGTAGACCTATAGCCTACGTCATTCACTTGTCTATGGGATACATGATCCATAGTTTGATTGGTGTCATCCTAAACTCAAAACTGTTCATTTGACTTTAAAATGTGATTTTTTTAAGTTTTGATCGACTGCAAGTGTTGCCCCGGAATACTATCACTTTGACTGACTATTGCACTGAAAAGTCTTTCCTTGCTCCACCTTAGAAGCGTTCCTTCACTATAGTTTTTTTTATTACATAACTGACCATATTAATGCTGGCTGTATTTGGCACCAGTTCCTTTGACTTGTTGTCATCTTGAAATGTATATTTTCAATTTATTTTGCATTGCTTTGTGTGCGTAACACTTGCTCTCTAGCTTGTCTTGCGTTTATAATAATGTCTACTTGTTTACTTATCTCTTTGTACGTGTCGAATTCTGACTTTCCTGTTTTCAATTTCTACCTTGAAGAACATAATCTGGCAATGCTGCTGCTACAACGTCATCACATGATCCGACAAACACATCCTTCCGATTACAGACGACACACGTTAATATTAACTTACAGGACGACATAGGACAGGTGGTGGAGGTGTGTCCATGAATAATTATTATATGAAACAGACCTTTACAGTCGCACACATGTTAGCATAGAGTAAATATTTAATATATTATTGTGCATTAATGAATACATCTAGGCCCCTATATCTATAATGGAGACTGTATGTATGTATGCTATGTATGTATGTTACATATGTATGTCTGCAATGCATGCCCACAGTTTCGCAGCTAATGACCTGAAACCTCGCCTAGACAGAGGGCCACCAGGACTACCTTCTGCCTCCACCTTTCACCGGGGTGGAGGGTGGAGGCAGAGGTGAGGCGAAAAACCAAAATTTCCCGGTCAACACCAGTTGCAACCACAGTTTCGCACCTATTGACTTCAAACCTTTCAGCTAAACAGTTTTCCTTCACATGTCTTCCAGTTTTCCTTCACGTGTCTTCCAGTTTTCCTTCACATGTCTTCCAGTTTTCCTTCACGTGTCTTCCAGTTTTCCTTCACATGTCTTCCAGTTTTCCTTCACATGTCTTCCAGTTTTCCTTCACATGTCTTCCAGTTTTCCTTCACATGTCTTCCAGTTTTCCTTCACATGTCTTCCAGTTTTCCTTCACATGTCTTCCAGTTTTCCTTCACGTGTCTTCCAGTTTTCCTTCACATGTCTTCCAGTTTTCCTTCACGTGTCTTCCAGTTTTCCTTCATGTGTCTTACAGTTTTTCTTTACATGTCTTCCTGTTTTCCTTCACATGTCTTCCTGTTTTCCTTCACATGTCTTCTAGTTTTTCTTTACATGTCTTCTAGTTTTTCTTTACATGTCTTCCTGTTTTCTTTCACATGTCTTCTAGTTTTCCTTCACATGTCTTGTAATTTTCCTTCACATATCAATTTACATTTCAATTTACAAACATTTTAAGTTTTGCTTCAACTTCTACCTAAACAAAAACACAACTCACGCAAAACACCGACATCAAACTGATTCTAATAATTATTATTACGACGAATGCAGAGTTGAAAACTTCTAAATTTAAATAAGATTGAAAAGAAAGTGTGAACGCTACGGCTACAAGTGTCGTCTTGCGTAGAAACCATCTCATCATCGTGCAACAGATTAAGACAAGTTCTGCAGATAGGCTATAAATATTCTAAGGCACATTTGTCAAAACACCAAAACTAAACGAACCATTGATGACAGATACAATTATATGTGAAAGATTGAACTGACATGGATTGGATCTGTGACATCTTCATTCCTTCACTTCTCACATAATTTATAATTCTGAAAGTGATACAGTGGTGTTAATTCATTAACACAAAATCATTGGTGACAAGCACTTTGATATGTAGTGTGTCGTTTACAGAGGCTGTATGTTAAAAGGAATAATGGTGAAAAGGTCAGCACCACAAATGTTGCAATTCTTAACATGCAAACAAGTTATGATGAAAAATTTAAAGAACGTGAAACCATTGTTGCAAAAATCCGAATGATAATTAGTGAATGATGTGTAAAGGAGTCGAAAGAAACTATGAAGACGATCAAACATATTGTATTTCTTGGTCATCTGAAGATAATTATATCTCTTCTATCTTTTGATGAATTCCATCAAAAGTCACTCTTAACAATATCATATATGGACCATCATTATGTTACATACAACAAAAATATAGCATTTTCAACCCCCATCCCCACTGCAACTCACAGATAAACCCCCCACTACCCCCTCTACCCCGTTGCAAAAGTCATCTACTTAAAGTCATCTCTGAAACATTTATTTTACCGTAGCCTAGTATTTACTTGTACTAAGTATCATAATATTTGATAGCTAAATTTTGTGAACTGTTATGGTTTACTTTTTAGCTCTGAATAGAATCTATTTATAATGGTATGGTATATGAACATTTGTAACGCGCCTCTTACAGACTAGCTATTCAGAGGCGCTCTCAGCGTGACAGCTCCGAGGAAATAAAAAAGACTTCAAGTAGCGAAGGGCTGAAGATGACACCCCCAATAAGATCTTACTACGGATAGTGGGAGGGAGGTCATTCCACAAAGAAGGGCCTACTTACGGCAAAGACACGGTGTTGGGCCATGGCAGTCATATGTAAATGCAATCATATGGCATCGGACGACTGACTATATGATAATACAGAGCTACGAATAGGTTAATATGTGGACATCATAAATAGAAATTTATTTTGAAAATCAGATTCTCTCAAACACGTTTCCCACAACAAGAAGTCTATCTATCTCTCATCTCTTATCGTTCAGATTCAGTCTTATCAAACGCTGCATCTGACTCAAATTGCCACCCAGTAAAAGAAAGAGATAATTGTCAACCTGTTTTTCACACAATAAACGATTATAATGACTATTTGAAAGAGCACCTCTTCAAAACAAACACTGGCTTAAAAGACAGTAGTCATTTCTTATTTAAAGTTTTCTTCTTATGAAACAATAATAACTCTTTCTTTGAGATGCGCATACACAGCCGTGGTTAAATATTACGATAACTTCCATTAACAATAAACTAGAGCTATATAAAGATAGAAAACATAGAATAGAAAGATACAAGGCACTATTTCTGCAGAACTTACTCTCTAGAATAGGAGCGGCACAATTGGTCCGACTGAATCATAACTGAAATCTTCAAACATCTCTAAAATAAACAGCTGATGTCTACGTAACAATGCTCAAATCGATCAACTCTATTTAGAAATATGTCTAAGATGAAAGAACACTGAATTCACAAGGCCACACAAGTTGACTGGGGTGGGAAGAGGGGGGAGAATAGAAGGGAAAGCCAGCTTAGAAAGAGGTAAAGAAGGTGTGACAAGGTCAAGAATGGTGACTTAATAGATTAACATGTTTCGATATCAATTTGTGCATTGTTTAAGAATATAGGTCAGCTACAATAATGAACTTAAATTCTACAAATTAACCACGTTGGTGCAGTTTTTTCTGTGATCATGTCAACTGTTTTCAATGGTTAGCAATGAAACAAGCAATGAATTCACTCTATCTAATCCAACACAATTGTCTGCCTGCAGGCCACATCTGACTTGCACACAGCACTGCATTCACATCATCATCAGCATCATCATCATCCATACAAACAATTACCCAACACAACAATGTTCGTTCAAACAACAACTGTTCTAAAACACCTAACTATCAACAAAAAAAATCAGGAGATATGAATGAATTATCTCAACAGTCAGACGATCGGAGGAGAAGAGAGTTCATCAGAACCAGCAAAGATCTTAGAATTGCTAATCATCAAATTAAAGGCACATTGACGTCATCATCATCATCGTAATCATCTCGAGCGTAAATGTCCGCAGTAAGCAGACATTGTTAGAAGTTGATCAATGTTCCTAGAGTGTCTGCAGATGAACGGAGGAGGAGGTGCCGTGGTTGGCATGGTAACGCGCTATTCCTCCTCCTCCTTTCCTCCCTCCTCTGGCAACTCAAGAATTGGCGTCGATTCGCAGCTGTGGCAAGAACGACCGCCTGCTGATGCATCGCCATGGTAACGCTCCAACGACGAAACGTCAGAACCGGTTGCCATGGTTTCGTGATCCCTTCGATCGAGAAAACCTGTCAAATCATATGCAAAGAAACGAGATTAAGAGACGTGGACAAAGATTAAATGAAACCTAAACAACATTCAACATCATCTATTCTTCCTTTCTTATCAGATGCTTCTTTGCTTCAATCTCTCAACAACATACAATACAAAACTATGCGTATTGCGTAATAGCTGCACTGGTCGACTATAATAGAAAACAATATTCATGATAAAATATTTAAAAACAAAATACAATATGTCACTATTATACTATACAATACATAATTAAAATGTGATATTATGCAATACAATGATACAATACAATATGATAATACACAAAACAGCAGGATATATATAATTATTAATTATAAATTATACGATTTTGATGCAATACATTATGATACGTAATGCAGACACATTTCAGTTTGCTATACAATTACCGTTCATTCAAATTTTCTCCCAGACCCATACACCAAAATAATCTCCATCCAATGTTATCCAATGAAACAATAGAAATCACGCTGTATTGTTAAATGACCAACATAGGGAACGGATGACAATAGAACGACAATGTTACCTGTTGCATCAGCAGACGTCATTTCATTGGCCGACGCAGAGTCGATGCTTCCGGCCGTCGCACGATGTGACATCGCAATCGAAGGATTCGACGAAATCGAGTCGCAAGTGTCGACGGTGACTGACGTCGAAGTCCCGTCGCTGACGTTGACGGTGTCAATCGAACCAAACGCAATCGATCCGTTGTCAGCGCGTGTCATTCCGCTAGCCATCGTCGTGATGGAATTTCGGTGTTGGGATGAATCAGACATCGACGTCTGGTCACGCACGAACGGTGTGACCGCGCCAGTTGTTCTGGAGGAAGATGGGAAAGAACGGAGGAAGTCCCTATGTCTGGTGGAAGTGACCCATGGACTGGAAGACTGTGAGGAGGAGGAGGCAGAGGATCGGGGGTTCATGATCGCCTCCTCATATGTGGGGAGAACGGGGGGAATGGAGGAGGATGATGGGGAGAAGTCGACATGTGGGATCAACGCTTCTCGATCCTGATCATCAAGATGTTGGCTGGAATAACCAGAGTGGGAAGACGGAGGACCAGGAGCGGGAGGACAGAGCCGACTGTTTGGCTTGAAGCGACGTTTTAATAAGACAGCGGCCATGATCGCAAGCATAAGACCGAGCACACCACATGCCGTCGAGATGACAACGATGAATGAATTGGTGTTGAGTGAATAAGAATCCGTTGTTACATCACTCACTACGACAAAACAACAGAGACAACCGATTCTGTGAATGCAACAAATCATTGTCTATAGTGCAACAGGGTTATTGTCGTCGTAGCTACGACTGTAGGCTCTCATTATTATTCATCGAAAATGTACTTGAGCTGAAGTATTAAAAATCCATAATAATATCCATGGATGAGTGTGAAAAAACTTCCTCATTTTATTGCGACTTTTAAGTTTTCGTAAAGTTATTCAGTAGCAACAACATATTTAACTTTTAAAAAGCAAAGTAATCCTTCATCAACTGCAGAAAATTACAATCAGCGTAACTGTTCATTCAAATGAAGATAATAACAATATCACTTTTACAATTAGGACAATTATTTTGCTAAATATTATATTCTGTCACAATACATTTACAGAAGCAGCAACAAAATAAGTTCACAGTAACCCGTGCAGCATAAAAATGCCATCAATACATTACATTCAATTCTCAGTCATTTCTCTCCCATCTTAAGCCAGTTTTATTTGGTCACGCTGCGGTTGGGAGCACCCCTGAGTAGTCCCCTTGAAGAGGTGCTACACAGATACCCTTAATGAATGAATGAATGAATGAATGAACGAAAGAGTTGAGATGGAAGAGGGAGCGAGAGACGTACTTCGAATGCAGATGGGTTTTTCCCCAGACCATTGTCCTCCGGGAAGACACGTCTGGACGAGAGAAGACGATGGGTTCGGTTCGTAATTCTTGCGGCAGACGTGATGCACCTCCGTGCCAACGCGAAACGAGTCGCAATGACTTGGTTTGCACATGTAGAAGCCGTGAACGACCGGCTGAGGCTCAGCACAGTAAAGATCTAGACAGTAGAAAAAGATCATTTCATTTGCATTATCATTTCAAAGCATGTGCGTACACATTGTAGTTTATGATTTGCAATCAACTCCAACTAGTACAACCTCTGTTGCTGCAACACACACGGTGGTGAGTACCAGCCATTTTCATCAGTAAAAACAGTAAACATCTGAGAAGAGGAGTTGGATCAAACCCCATACTCATTACTCCCCCATGTAACAAGACAAGCGCTCAAACCAATTGCTTCAAACACCAACAAATACATTAATAACAGACGTCAACTACATAAGAAATCACTGACAGCAATCAACGTGCTACGATTATTATATATTTAGGTGAAACACAGAAGACATCTAGATGTACAGACCGAGAGGGAGACATCGAGGTCCATAGTCGGACCAATATCCAGACGCTTGGCACGTAATCTCTGTCGCTCCAACGGCTTTGAATCCGTCCTCACATTCGTACGATACAGTGACGCCAATCCTGAAATCTGAATAGAGCGACTGAATGATCCAATTGCCATTCTCAATATCCATCGGCTGATCACACGATGTTCGACGGACTAAACAACAGACAGACACAGCTCATGAATATTTATTCCCGCACACACATACACACAGTCTAAGGTCATGAATATTCATTGGCAGATACATATTCAGAACTCATCAATATTCAGTAGCACAAACACACGTGTACGCATTCAGAGCTCATGAATATTCAATAAAAATAATTCACTAATCAGAGCTCATGAATAATCAATAAAAAATATTCATTAATTAGAGTTCATGAATAATCAATAAAAAATGTTCACCAATCAGAGCTCAGAAATATTCATTGCCATGCTATTATCATAAGTATTCATTAGTATCGAAGAGCACAAACACACAGAACTCATGAAACAAGATAGTAAAAAATCCGTGACTACACTGACTCTGATAGCGCCAGTCCTAAGTCTGGATAAAGAAGGAGGGAGCAATGCTAATCACCAATGTTATGAAACATCATAACTAACCAATGAGACACATCGTCAAAAAGCAAATACATTCAATACATTCCAGAACAAGGCAACGTTGTTTCTTACCACATTGCGTGAAATTTCCTTTCCACTTTCCATCGGAACACGTTAGAACGGAGAAGTTGACATCGGTCAATCGGAATCCATTGTTGCAGTAGTAGAACGCACGAACACCCGTCGGATACTTTTGTCCACTCACAGACGACTGACCGACTTCTCTGCCGACAAGACTAAAGTCGCCGTGGAGAAGGGGAGGAGGGGCAAGACAGTACATGTCTTCCGAGAGACACTTGGGTCCCTGGCCGATCCACTCACCCGATATACACGTCACTCGCGACGACCCCTGCTGGTAGAAACCGTAATCGCAGATGTAGATGACTCCGGTGTCGTGTGAAAAAGTCGTCTCGACGTCATAGATGTACGAACCGTTGTCAAGGAACGCCCGGGCGTTGCCGACCGCTGGTGGGTACGGACATCGGTCGGAAGCGAGTCTCTGTCGACAGACGGGTTGCTCCCCGACCCACTCACCATCGAGACACGTGAGAACGGTCGATCCGTTGTGCGCCATCACGTATCCTGTGGCGCAGTGGTAGGCAACGCGCGTTCCTGATCTGGCGTGGTTGTCGGAACTGACGATGACGCCATCTGGTGAGATGACTTTGAAGAAACCGTCGGCTATTGGAGTCGGCCAATCACAGTCCTCAACCGCTATACACGCAATAAACAACAACACAAACACACGTTCAATTGCTGATTTACAGCAACACAAGCACTCAGGTAATTATAATCAATCGTGCATTCAATTGTATTGCACGTGAGTATACTATATATATATATATATATATATATATATAATATATTATGTATGTGCGGAGGGTGTGCATATGTGTATGTTTGTATGTTAGTGTGTATGTATTGTATGTGCAAATGTTTGACAGTATATAATGTAGTGTACTGTGTACAATTTGTACATAATATATATGCATGTGAGCATGCAAGTCTATATATCTGGCCATTTGTAGTTTCATTTAGGAGCCTAAAGATTTCTGCATAAATAGTCTTTATCCATCTCTTCATCATTGCTTCTGTTTTTTCCCCTGTCCCAGGTGTTCGTGTCTGTCTCTCTCTCTCTCTCTGGCCAACATCAAAAATACATCACTTTGCTTCTAATTCGTTAAATGACATTCTAGGTCTCACGTGTTCCAAATCCATTAAAACACAGGCAGAGAGACAGACAGGCAGAGAGACAGAATGATGTGGAGCAGTGGAGGATGGTCTGTGTGTCCTACCAACCTAGAAAACAATTCACCATTATCATCAACACCAACAGCGCAATTATTAGACGCACTCAAAGACCAAAGACAGGACTCTCTCACCTGTACAGGTGAGCGAAAGGAGCTCGTCAAACGGTCTCCACTGGCCGTCGTTTGTACAGGTGAGCAGAGGTCGAGCGGAGCGGGGATACAGATGAAAACCATGGTTACAGTAGACTGGTGCCACGGACCCTGGCATGTAGCCGTCCGTTTTGTATCGCACGAATCCATTCGCTATAGATGGAAGTCCAGCACATCCTCCGATCCCTGGAGACAACAGAACAGATCGAATACATGATTGAATGTATGATTGAATGTATTGATCGAATGTATGATCAAATTATTTGATCAAATGGATGATCAAATGTATGATCAATAATGCAGAAGAAATGCTGGATATGAGCATCTTCACAGTTATTGCAATCTGAAAAAGGATCAAATAGCTTTTTTCTACTATTTTGCCAAATATAAATATGAGCAGTGGGTGTCAGCAGAGTGGGGTGGGGCACAGGTAAAAACAACACACAAATAGGTGTATCTAAAAATGCTTAATTATAGCCCACTTTCGAGTTCATGTAAACATCAATCCTGAATTTCTTTACGTGACATAAAATAGTGTAAGAGGCGTTTTGTCCTTTTGACGGAAAGTTCTGCACGTTTGATCAAATGCACAAAGATGAAACATGACATATTCATAATCGCTACAATCATCATGATCAGATTAGAACAGTCATAGAGGTTTTTTGACAATAATTGCCCTAAATATGACATGTCTACAAAACACATATGAAACGCAGTTCACGCATCACTTACTCTCGCACTTTGGAACGTCCTTCATCCCCAAAATGTCGACCCACGATCCATCAAACTGGCAGACAAGGACGCTCACGCTCGACTTCGTATGTTGAAAGCGAAAGCCGGCGTTGCAGCTCGCCTCCACTTGCTCACCAGACGTAAAGTTTTGCTTCCATTCGTCGATCTCTCCGTGATCCAAGATCGGACGATCACAGGTTCCTAAAATAAAACGATCTCATTCAAGGTCACATGACGACCTTTCAACCCCCACAATGTACGATGTAAGACTTAATTTCTAGAAATTAGTATTGGAAACCATCTGCTTTTCATGTCAGATTGCTTACAATTACCTCAAAAGAAAGGATGCACAAAAGAAAGTCCTATGAATAATCCATACTTTTAAGATGCACTTTATAAATGTCGATAATATGAATTCTTACTTTGAGTCATTCCATTTAAAAAAACGCCTTACAATGAGTGGCAAATATGATCTGCAATCACTGAATGGCAGCGCTTTGTAAATCGATGAATGGGAACATCAGACGGCAAGGGAGAGGATTGGCATGTCGTCATACGACCATTTTACTGATTACTTTTTATAATCCTTCGGGCAACGTTTCATTCCCTAGTAATCGGAGATGACCTATTGTTTACAAGTATAAAAAACGTAAATTGAAATTTATTACCGATTAAAATATAATCTGGTGAATCGTTTTCTGCTGTTGGTCGTTCCGAGAGGATCTGATAATAGTTATCGGTTGTAGCAGAATCAGTAAATGCTGTTTTCAGATGACAGAAGTAGACGCACAGAAAGCCTAACTGGAGCGATGCCCGGATGGAAGGCAACATAATGTCCAAAACTTTTGAAAATCAAAGAAAACGATTCACACACCGCAACATAAACAGACATAAATTTTGTAGAATTGGTACGTTATAGAAAACGATTAGAAATTATAAAACGGAACATCGTTAAGAATACGTTAACTTATATTAGAAAAGTAGTAAAGTTTTGCTTCAGATGACAATGGCTAACAGCTGGTTCCATGGTCATTAGATGCATCGCAAACTGTCATTTTTTTATAGCGCAAGCCTTTGCTCTGTATCTAAGCGTTAGGATTTTTGGAGGAAATTTTACAGTAGGCCTATTATGTTGGAATTATTCTATTGCAAAGCTAGCTAATTTAGATTGGTCCGCGGAAGATGTTTTACAACTGAATTTTGGCTCAGACTTGGTTGCATCGCTGACGCTAGTAAACAATCAGTTTTTTGTAGGCTACTAGGCCTATATAGTTTTGATGTCTCATGTTTACACACGATATTAGTCTTGTTCACCAGAGTGCTGTTTGGCAGCTGATTATATAATAATCAGTGTATGTGCACTGTGTATGTGCACTGATGGCACATACACAGGTCATGGCGCAACAACTTTTCGATCGCTTTGCATGTGCTGCCCGCCGCTTCGGACTCACCGTCAGTCTAAAGAAAACAGAAGTCATGTTACAGACAGAGAACAGGACTAACAGCACTCCCCCGGTCATCACAGTGAATGGTGCGACTCTCAAAGCGGTAGACAAATTCTGCTACCTCGGCAGCATTCTCTCTAATGCTGCAAACATTGACGAGGAGATTGTTGCTCGGCTGGCTAAGGCAAGCGCTGCATTTGGAGGACTCTCGCGACGACTGTGGAACAACCATGGCATCCACCTGGCCACCAAAATCGCAGTCTACAGAGCAGTTGTGCTGACGACGCTTCTCTATGGATGCGAGTCATGGACACCATACCGCAGGCACATTGCTCGGCTTGACCGATTCCACATGAGATGCCTTAGAAGAATAGCACGTATACGATGGCAGGACTTGCTTCCCAACACGGCGGTCCTTGAGTGCTGTGGCATCACGGGCATCGAGGCCATGCTAACAGCAGCACAGCTCCGCTGGACTGGTCACGTTGTACGCATGGCCGACTCACGGATCCCGAAACAAGTCTTCTACGGTCAGCTTGCACAGGGCACCCGGGCACAGGGAGGCCAATACAAGCGGTACAAAGACATCCTGAAAGCCAACCTGAAAAAGTGCAGCATATCGGCTACCGATCTGGAAGGACTAGCGGCAGAGCGCTCGGAATGGCGCGGTACGTGCAGTGAAGCGACAGAGACATTTGAGCTTCAAAGGATAGTGCAGCTCAAGCACAAACGGCAGCTGCGTAAAGCAAAGAAACAACGTGCTGACCAGACTTGACAGTCCAGGACTGAAACTTTTATCACGACGTGAGATCCGTCGCATCGACGGCTCAGTCCATCATCATCATCATATAAAAGAATATATACGTACTTTACTTACTTAATTACTTATTATTTTCACGCCAGATTGCTGAAAGAAACATAATTTTTTTTAAAATCAGACGTCGCCTTAATAGGCCTATAGGCCTAATCGTAGTCATGCAGTTTGAGCCAAGATGGGATCGTTCTCTTGCTTTAGCCTATAGGCCTAATGCTGGAACTTCGATAGACCAATAGGCCTATTATCAGAATATTTCGAAAACGTTCTCCGCAATTAAACCAGCGCAGATCGATCTGAACGAACGCGATGACAATAGAGGGCCTATAGGCTATGTAGGGCCTGAAATAGGACGCAATGAAACGCCAAAGACTTGAGAAAATTTGAGATGCCTCGCTCAGCAGCGTAACCAACTGCTTTAGGCCTACTAGCTTCAATGGATCTGATTTGAACCGAGTTTGTGCGCAGTCTATCACATAAAATTCAGAAAAAGTAAAATAGGCTAATGCGTGATGAAAATTGAGTTAGCCTAGACCAGCGGTTCCCAACCCGTGGCCCGCGGGCCAAAAGTGGCCCGCGAGGCCTCAAAAAATGGCCCGCCAGACCTCAAAAATAGCACTCATCTCTCAAAGAATTAACAAAAATATATGAGAAAATGGACAATTTGGACAGAATTGAACATATAATTATTTTCTATTACAAATTATTTTATTTTGACGTCTATAAATAACGTCAAACATTCTATATTGAATCAATTATAACAATTTTATACCCTTTTTGTTAATTAAATTTGAGAATTATGGCCCTCTGAAAACCCGAATATCCTTAAACTAGGAAAAAGTGGCCCTCGTGTCCTCCAACTTAGGAAAGTGGCCCTAAAGTCCAAAAAGGTTGGGAACCACTGGCCTAGACCCTATACGAAACTCCTTGTCAGCGTCACTTTCGGTCGCTAGATGGCCGCCACTGTGATTTACACAGGCTTTCGTCGTCATCATCATCGTCGTCGTCGTAGTCATCATCATCATCATCATCATCGTTTTCCTCTTCCTCCTCATCTTCCTCTTCCTCCTCATCTTCCTCTTCCTCCTCATCTTCCTCTTCCTCCTCATCTTCCTCTACCTCCTCAACTTCCTCTTTCTCCTCATCTTCCTTTACCTCATTATCTTCCTCTTCCTCCTCATCTTCCTCTTCCTCCTCATCTTCCTCTTCCTCCTCATGTTCCTCTTCCTCCTCATCTTCCTTTACCTCATTATCTTCCTCTTCCTCCTCATCTTCCTCTTCCTCCTCATCTTCCTCTTCCTCCTCATCTTCCTCTTCCTCCTCATCTTCCTTTACCTCATTATCTTCCTCTTCCTCCTCATCTTCCTCTTCCTCCTCATCTTCCTCTTCATCCTCATCTTCCTCTTCCTCCTCATCTTCCTTTACCTCATTATCTTCCTCTTCCTCCTCATCTTCCTCTTCCTCCTCATCTTCCTCTTCTTCCTCATCTTCCTCTTCCTCCTCATCTTCCTTTACCTCATTATCTTCCTCTTCCTTCTCATCTTCCTCTTCCTCCTCATCTTCCTCTTCCTCCTCATCTTCCTCTTCCTCCTCATCTTCCTCTACCCTATTATCTTCTTTTTTCTTTTGTCATCTCCTTCTTCATCCTCTTCTTCATCACACTTTTTCAATTTCTGCAACCGTCTTTTGTCCTCATATATGCCTAATCCTCATCGTACGTGACTTGTGTCAAAATCATTCGTGTCGACAATACTCCTCATCCTCATCCGCCAGCCTCCTGGCTCTTGCTCATCTTGCTCCTCCTCTTGCTCCTCCTCTTGCTTCTCCTCCTCTTCCTCATCTTTCTCCTACTCTTCCCTCTTTCTCCTGCCCCTCCTCCTCCTCTTTCTCCTACTCTTCCCTCTTTCTCCTGCCCCTCCTCCTCCTCTTTCTCCTACTCTTCCCTCTTTCTCCTGCCCCTCCTCCTCCTCTTTCTCCTATTCTTCCGTCTTCCCTTGTCTTCCTGTTCTTCCTACTCTGCATCGATCTTCTCAACAGCAGCTGATCAATTCACACCAGATCCGTCACTATGACAACCGAATCACACATTACATAATATCATCTCACCGCAATATTATCAGAAGGTGACATATTCGAAAGAGATGCAACTAACGATGGTCACTCAACAGCTGACCACTCGACAGCTGACCACTCATAATACCTGACCACTCGACGATAGGTTGGTCGGTTCGTTCGTGCGTGCGTGCGTCGTTTACAGTCGTATAATGAGACTCCTGAGACTCTTGAGTCTTGAGACTCTTGAGACTCTTGCGATGCGCGTGCGCTTTAATCCTCGTCTCGAGAACGAGAAACCAAATGAAAGCGTCGTTACGTCGTCGTTTTACTCGGCTGCAGATGTCGCTACGAGTCCACACACACAGTTAAACACTGATGGTAATGACGCGTTCCATTGAAACATCGTCGGATCGATATTATTATTATTCGCCCAGTTTTAGGCCGACTACTTTGAACTCAACGTCGTTAACGAATAAGCCTACCATGTTCGGTGCTGGGCATTAAATTTAACGGAGCTGATTTCTAGGAAAGTCTACGACCTATTATACGTCTCTAACAGCCGCTCATTATAATTTCTCCAGGGTTTAAAGTGGTTGGGAAGGCGTGTGAACGGCGTTCCCAATGCTCTCGAATTTCTTGGCTTGCGTTATTCCCACTGCTCATCATGATGGAACAATGGAAACACACGCGTTTCAATGAAACTCTTCATCAGCGTTCATGGGCGGAAACCTGGGCGAAGACTTGGGGGGGGGACGAACGAGTGGCCGAAGCCTGAAGGAAAGACGCGAGATTTTTTAGTCATCTGGCCGAAAAAGTCAAGAAAATTTTCTATTTTCACCGCCCAAACAGTTGATGACCTTTTTTAGTCATTTTGGCCGAAGAAAACAGGAAAAGTAAAGAATTTTTTTATTTACACTGCCGAAAAAAACTTGATGACCTTTTTTTAGTCTTGACGCTCAAAGATTGGGGGGGGGGTAAATGCATGGGCCGTCCCCCCCCCAACACCTCCGTCCTTCTGCCCCCCAGGTTTCCGCCCATGTCAGCGTTCCCACTGCTCACATTCAGCGTTTCCAATGCTCACCCAAACCACTTTAAGCACCGCGTCTTTCTAAATCTCTTATAGGGTAGGGCCCCCAGAAATTCGCGATCTTGCGCAGCGCAAATTTAGCGCAAATTTTCAGGTTTCGCGCAACAGCGCAAAAATTGCCAATCCGCGCGATTTTAGCACAATTTTTGACAAAATCTTGCTAATTTATCTAAATTGGGCTTTGATTGACTTAAAATATCACTGCGGCGCGCGGCAGTTCAACATAGCAACGAAACCGAAGGGCGATAATCAAAATAGCGGCTGCAGAATGGGATGAAATTATATTGGAATTTTTAATTAAAGATCGTTATTTTTAGTAGTAATGTACCAAACTTAAAGTATAAAAATTCCAGAACTTCACGGCCACACAATAAAATATGTTAGACGAAGTTTCCCAAGGCGGTCACACGGCAGCGTCGCGTACTTATGACAGACCGAACGCATTTAATCTATGGGCGTCAGGCGTGCAGACAAAGTCGGACGGCTACTATTCAGCACGTTGTGCAACTTGGTGATTCATTATAATATAGGCATATGATATTAATAAATAATACCATCTTGAAGTTGTAGGCCTATTTGTAATGAGCGTAGATTGCGGTGGGCGTACATTTTGCAAAATAAACATTCTTTGCAATCGTCTGAATACATTAATCTTATGGTTATAGGAACTTTATAACTGCATTTTTTGCTTGATTTTCTAATTTCTAGAACGCCAAAGCTTTACATTAAGTGACAAAAACACTGCTAGATACTTTGGTACACCGATTTAATGAGAAAAAAACACGAAAACTATCATTTTTTAACTTGCGCAAAATTGGCGCAAATTTTTCATTTTTGGTGCGCAATTTTTTCAGTTTCTTGGCGCAAATTTCTGGGGCCCTAATAGGTCTAGTATTTACAAAGGTATACAGCCTATAGGTCTACTAGACGGCATTCTGCAGGCCTATAAATGAATTAAATTATGCCGGATTTGAAATTTGTGGCTATGTTAGACTGTTAGTATCGTGGTGAGTGAGTGTGACGTTAAAATAGAACAAATATTCTGTCCTTCTGGCTAGGATTAATCCCTCGCTGAGGAGGGGTCAAGAGCCACTAAAATAGAACAAATACGGTATAGAACGTAGTAAATACCTGAACTTATATGCAATCGCAAACATTTCAACGATTGCGTGCAGTATAAATAGATACAGGCCATGGATATCTTCATATCTGCATATCTTCGTATCTGCATATCTTCGTTGGTGGCCGAACACGAATCGCGGCATTATAAAAATCGTCTCATAAAATTGTTTACTCAGCAGAGGTGGAAGCACGCGACGAGCAGAATAATAATAAAAAATATTACTGCATGTGTCACATGTGTGTGTGTGTGTGTGTGTGTGTGTGTGTGTGTGTGTGTGTGTGTGCATGTGTGTGTGTGATGGAGACGCTTTCATCTGTGTGCATACATGTACGTGTATCCATTTATCCATCCACCCATGTCTCTGGCGATATTTTGATTGAGAGCAGAAAACGTGTCTGGCGTCACACGTACGTGTCAGTTGCAATGGTGGAGAACCGGGCGATGACAGCTGCAGAAGCGCCGTCGCACAATCGCTTCGTTAGATAGACCTTGGATCGTTACTCGTTGGTGGCTGATGAGCACAAACGGCTGATGAGCACAAACGGGCGTAATAGCATCGTTTAGAATAAATTATAGTCTCGAACTAAAAGTAGGACGTTCGCAAGTAAGTAGGTCGATTCTATTGACCACACGGATGTCTCTCGGTCACTGCCATGATTGGAATTCAATCGCAGATGGATCATGTAAAGAATAGAGATTTCAACACAACAATTAAGGTCTTCATGATCATAGGTGCTGTTGAGCTGGCACGTGATCTTAGCTCGGTTTAGAGTAGCGCTTCATAAGTTTACGATTACGATGACGATGATCATGGATGACCCGGTGAAATCAGAGTTGCGCAAGTTCTGCGAATCGACGTCGATCAAAGGAATACCACGAGCCGTGAAATCGAAGAACGCCATCATAAGTCTTCTGTGGATCCTCGCGATGATCGTCTGTCTGTCGATGCTCGTCTTTCAAGCCAGCACCGTTCTCATCAGGTACTACAGCTGCGCAGTCATTCGCAACTCATTCGAGCACCAGGCCAAACCGAACTTCCCGGAGGTCACCGTCTGCAATCTCAATCCGTACGACAGCTTCGAGAACTTCACGGAAACGTACCAGGAGTACGTAGCGAAGGTCGAGACTCTTCTGACTGCTCACAACATCTCGGTTAAGCCAGGCGATAATTTCCTGGAGGAGCTGCTCTCAAAGCGATCCTACATCGTCAACAATCCATCGTTTAATTCGAGACGATACACGCAGTCAGCCGATAGCTTCGTGACGACCTGTAGTTGGTTCACTTGGGACTGGAACGAAGACAACCAGCAACCGTGTCTCGATACGATACTCGTCACGTGGCATCCGCAGTATTACAAGTGCTACACGTTCAAGCCGAAGAGCGACTACATCAAAGGTCTCGTCGCTGTCTTCTACATCCACAACTTCCCACCCACTCCGATGGAAATCTTCCAACTCTTCCTCGGTCAGTCGATGACCGCAGGGGTCCGACTGATCATCCACGCCAAGGACACCCAGCCATTCCTCCAGAAAGGTATCAGCATTTCTCCAGGCGTTGAGGCGAACATCAAACTCGTCCAGACAAACATAACACGACTGGACGCACCGTACGGCAACTGCTCCAAACAACAGTTCCTCACATCACGCAACATCAACGTTTACACATCGAGCGTCTGTCTGAGTCTCTGTCGTCAGCGGCAGTACATCGACATCTGCCGCTGTCTCGTCAACTACGAAGCCCTCACCCAGGTCGACCTCGAACGAGCCGGGAATTCATTCTGTGGCAACCTGACGGAGGCAAACGCCACGTACTACACCAACCCAAAGCAGGTCCTGGAGAAAGCAATCTGCGACAACGTTACCTTTCCTCACAACAACTTCTGCGACTGTCGGATTTCTTGCGTTGAAACGCAGTACGATTGGTCGGTGAGTCAGTTGAAGTGGCCGCACAAACCCAGACAGCTGCCCTTCTACCAGAAGTACATCCAAATGAACCCCCACATCTACGGGAACCGGTTCGACAGTTACGGGGAATTCCTCAGGGACTACACGTCCGGGAACCTTTCGACGCAAGGAGTTCTCGATTCGCTCGAGAAGACTGGTCTCATCGAGAAGAACTTCCTTCAGCTGAACGTCTACTTCGATTCTGAGATCGTCCACATGCAGGAGGACACAGCGGCCACGACCTGGGAGACTCTACTCTCCAACATCGGAGGTGCTCTCAACCTCTGGCTTGGAGTCACCGTTCTATTCGCCGCTGAACTCATTGAGTTGATCTATGATCTTTTCATCGCTTATCGCTCGCGGACCACGAAACAACGATCGTCATCACAACAACAACAACAACAACAACAACAACAACAACACAAAGTTTCTCATCGCGATAAAATGGAAGTCACTCACTTTTAAGATTAAAGTCCTCTGAGTCCGAACGTCAATACTCAAAACCTAACTATAGACTCTTTGAGAGAACTGATTGGAAACATCGCGGTTCTTGGAAGCACAACTCCATCATGAAAATCACTTCTTTCAACCGAACCAATCACATCATTCTTATAAGACTTTTGAAGCATTTAACTCAATGTCTCCATGACTCGGTTGCTTTCCCGCCTCACATCGATCAGTTGATTGCGCTAAAGTCCAACATCAATTATTCAGAGATGACATTTAGTGACGACCTCGGGTCTTCAAGGTCAATGTCAAAGTGATTAACTTCAATCTAACTTTCTAACTGCCTGCAGAAAATCATCCGTTCTGGTATTTTTTAATTCACTTCTATCGAACTCTTGCAGAAACCAAAACGTACCTCAATCTGGTGTGTATGTGTGTGTGTGTGTGTGTGTGTGTGCTTGAGTGTGCCTGTGCGCGTATGTATGTGTGTGTGTGTATGCGTTTGGTGTGGTTGTGTCGACTTGTGTGTAGCCTATATTCTTTCGGCGTTTGCGCCAAGATATTAGATTCAGAGTTGCAAGTTCCAGTCAGAGTAGGGAGGGGCGCGGTGAGATCACGGATGCGTCTTTGTATGCCTGCATATCTGTCTGTCTATCCGCTTCTATCTATGTATCTATGTATTTTTATTGTAGGAAATACAGACTTAACGTTGATGACATTGTAATGAAATTCATAAGTTTTGTGCTGCTTGATGTTGCTGCTACTAATAATAGCAATTATTATACGATGGAAATATCGTGTGCTGGTTTGTTTACGGCGATTCTATATGTCCTACATGTATACTATAGGAAGGTGATTGTATTTTGACTCTTCAAATAAGAACTCAGGCATTGGTGACAGTAAAGATGACAATGACAATTAAAAAAATTACTAAAGGTGATCATGATGATTATTCTTCAGATAATAGCTTGAAGTATTACTATTAGGTATTTTGTTCATTCTGAGTCGTATTTCAATTTCGTGCCATTTAACCATCAAGTACATGTACAACACAAATAATAATTCGTCTAATTAATCTGTTGTTGCAAATACACAAGAAAATGGTGTTTGCAGTCGGCTGTAGACAGCAATGGGATATTATCGTCAACAGACTGTAACTATGGAAAATGATGGTTGGTCATGTGTGACTCATGTCTAAATAGGCAGGGGCGGATCCAGGGGACCCAATCCGGCCATGACCTCCCTTTAAAACTGCCATGCATGGGACTGGGCCCCCCATTCGGTTTGAAATTAGCAATACGAATAGGGGTGTCATGGCATAATTTATTGACCCCCCCATTAAGAAAATTGCATGGGACGTGGTCCCCCCCATTCGGTTTTCGGCTGGAGGACTAAAAAAAGGTCATCAACATTTTGGCGGATGAAAATTACTTTTTTCCTCAGCAAAAAGACCGATGACTAAAAAAAGGTAATCCACTCTTTGGCGACCAACGACGAAATTTTTTCCCTGTCCCAAAATCCAAGATTTTGGCCCCCCGGAACAGTTCTGGATCCGCCACTGTAAATAGGACACATGTTCACACAACGCTACTTGGCTGTAACTGTTGCAATAGAACCTAATCCTAATCAAATTATTCTTAACGATAGTATCATAATTGTAGGGCAGCGAGTTTGCTATTGTTTTAATAGCGCTATATGAATGCTCGATCACAATAATATTGCAGTTTCATTATTACTATTCCTCTGTATGACCATTAAGTATCAATGGACCCACATCCAGCTGAGCACCGTTCACCGCATCCTTTGTGATGAGGCAGAACAAATATCTATATAAATAAAAATGAAACTTTCCAGTAGTTCGTAATATTTTTCGCCGAAAGTTAAGCACCGATTATTTTGAAAATTTACCAAAACCTTCCATTCCAAAAGGACCGTGTCTTAAGATTTTTTCCCGAAAAAACCGCAATCTTTTCCACAAAAAGTGAACTTTGCAATCCGTTCGACCGCCATTTGCAAATTCAACAAAACAGCAGGGTTGCCACTTGCCAGATTTCAGAAACGCGTTGTCCCGAAACACAGTGACCAGACTAAACATGAATGAGGTCGCGTGCTGTGACGTCATAAGCGAGTCGAATAATAATTTCCGCTTGAACATTAAAAAACGAAAGCGCCTTTCACCATTCTTGGGCTCTATCCGCTGTCAGGAAGGGACGGTGTGGGGGAGGAAAGGAGCGGAGGGAGCGGGACGAAGAGGGTGGGGAGGGAGCGGAGGGGAAGGGGAGAGGGAGGGGAGGAAAGGGGAGGGGACGGGAGAAGAGGGGAGAGGACGGGAGGGGAGGGGACGGGAGAAGAGGGGAGGGGACGGGAGGGGAGGGGAGGGAGGGCGAGGGTCGGGGAGGGGGAGAGGGAGGGGAGGGGAGGGAAGGGGAGAAGGAGGGGAGGGTCTTTTCTGCCACAGCAACGCGTATATCCGGGTACAGCTAGTAAAATTATAAATTGATATCTTGTGACCTCCGTATAATATGTGAGTCTGTGAGTCAGATCACTCAGATGCTGCTGCTGATGATGATGATGAATGATGATATCATTTTTTGAATTCTGATGATGATAGAATGTCAGCGTTTTCCTCTGCAAAAAAAGATTTACACTGTTTACACTTTTTATTTAGATTTACACTTTTTACACGTTTTTTAAAATTTAGATTTATTCTATTGATTACTTTCGCATTGATTTTCCAGTCGCCTATGCTCACCTTTTGATGCTGTTGTTGATGATAGCATTGGACTCTAATGATGACAATAGAATTGACAAATGGCTACTATATATTAAAGCGCAGAACGATGAAAAGGTTATTCTGGCATTTTGTAATCATGAGCTGCCATGTTTATTGATGCTGAGACCTTAGAGACCTTTGTCCATCGTTCCATCTATAGAACTGCCTGCATATAATTATGATCGTATAACCATTTAAAATCATGACACACTCACACACCTACGCGCGCTCTGTCTGTCTGTCTGCCTGCATAATTATCTTTCTGCCTTCTCTCCCTGCGTGCGTATGTCAGAGTTCTATACCCTGTGTAGAGAAGATTAACACTTTATTGCCTTCGCATTGATTCTCCAGTCGGCTTTGCTCACTTTTCGATGCTAAAGCATTAACGACCCTTAAATCATATAATAGGAATCAGCAAAAAGGTCCATAAAGGGCATAACTATGGTATCGGGGACCGACGTTTCGGTTAGGTCAGATTAGGCGCCGTGAGGGTCGGTTTTGGTACCATAAAAATAACCTAATTTTCTTCACCAAAACGGCAAATGTAATTAATAAATTGGATATCGCCGCGCAGGGATCTTGGGCAAGTCTTTCACTCTCAATAATATTATTGCTCAGCGCTGCGCGCGTGAAACTCCGATGCAGTATCCGCGCTGTAGTCGGGAGCGCCTCTGAGTAGGGAGCTTGAAGGGGCGCTATAACAAGTGCACATACAAACAAAAACACTCCTTGCTTGCCACAGCGTACACTCCGGCATTACTATAAAAGAATATTATGATATTTTATTCAAATACGAACATCATTGTGTACAGTGACATAACCATAATAGCTTCCGAATGAATGAATAGACAATATACTAAATTGCATTTTATGCACCTCGATGCGACTATTAATGTTAATGGCTATTGTTACTGATGAAAGATTTCCAGACAGCTAACAGAGTTGCTTGGTGACGTCATCCAAGTGTGACGTAATCAATAATAACATAGCAACTCAACGCAGAGGAAGCCGAAGCGTCGACGTCATTTGTGTGTTGTCGGATGGTCACCATGGATACGTTGGCTATTCGTATGATCCGTGGTTACCATGGAAACTGACTAGTGGAAGTATTTGTTATTAGGATTCGGACAAAATGGTCGGCGAAAATAAATCTAGTGAAGATTCTGGTCAAGCTGGAAAGGGAGGCGAAGGAGGAAGAGGAAAGGTCACTGAGGTGACTGAGGTCAAGGCCAAAGTTGGCTCGGATGGAAAAGAGATGGAGGGAGGAGGGAAGGATGGAAAGAATGGATCGGGAAAAGGAAGCGAAGAGAGTGTCGGAGATTCTGAGGAAGGTGATATGGGAGATTCTCTAGAAGGAAGTGAAGAGGAGGATGAAGAGGAGGACGGAGAAGATGAGGATGCGGTGGAAGAGGATGAGGAAGAGGAGGAGGAAGATGATAGTGAGGATCGGTGTAGGTGTGACCGTGTCAAACCAGGCGAGGAGTATGAGATTCCGAAGGAAGAACTTCAAAAAGCAGCCAGCGGGTGAGTATCAAACAGGCGCTATATAAATTATTTATCTATTTACTGTCTGTCTGTCTGTCATTATTTTACTTAATTTTATTTTCGTCGGATATCCCTTAAGCTGTTTTTGTACAGTCAAGGATATTCCGCTCATTCAAGACAACTATAATTTATAACAGTTTAACTTAGTATTTACTTATATTACAAAGCTGCGTCATTTGCTTGAGGATTAAAATAAAATTGCATAGATCTAAACAAGCCTTTTAATTTTAAACTGTAGCAAAAGATGTAACAATTATTAAAATTGAAATTCCAATAATTTTTCGTTTTCAGTTTGCTCTTGTTGTTTTAGATTATTTTTATTGTTTTTTAAACAAATAAAACGACGTTTGATTCCATTCTTTAATCGGTTTTTGTCGTTCTGAACAGCTCTGCATCTGTGCTGTTTATGATCGATGTTTGTATGTGCATCGTGTGCTGATGGACTTAATATGTAGGATACGGTATACATATAGGCTATATATGTATGGATGTTGTAGAGTGCTTCCCGACCTCATCTGGCCTCGTCCATACACCGGATACTTCGATCATCTGCTGGCGAAAGGAGAATCAGACATAACAGACGACGAAGCATTCTATGCCACAGACCTTGAAAACGAAGACGGTAATTAAGCCTATTATAGCGATAATATAATTATAATAATAATAATAATTATTATTATTCGAATAGTGTAGGCCTATTATTACACAGACTGAAAACCTTATAATGTAAGCTTATCACTTAACTGTTAGGCCTAGGCCTATTATATTACATGGTATTGTATTGCATTGCATTGTATTGGTTTGCATTGTATTGCAAAACTTAAAAATACCAATTCTTGCGTCTGAAATGTAAAAGTTGTCAAAAGATTTAAGAAAAGAGTTAGGTTTCATAATTTCTGGATGTTTTTGTCATATTTAGACGGCCTTGAAATTGTGTGATCCGGATAGCCTGGTAAAAAGATCTTAGAAATCATCTTAGCTACATAGATGATGATGATGGTGCAAATGATGGATGATGATGATGATGATGATGATGATGATGATGATGATGATGATGATGATGATGATGATGATGATGATGATGATGTTTGTAGATTGTGAGGAGGTGTATGACAGCGTTCAGAAGATCTACTTAGCAGCATGCAATGAGTTGAGCATCGTTCCGAATTCCGTGTTCTTAAAACACATACCATCAGAACGAATCAGCTGTCGCCACCAATCGATCACCGCAGTCGACGCCAAAGCCATGTCCGTTGCTATGATGGTACGTGTTCGTTGCTGTGATGGTACGTGTCCGTTGCTATGATGGTACGTGTCCGTTGCTATGATGGTACGTGTCCGTTGTTATGATGGTACGTGTCCGTTGCTATGACGGTACGTGTCCGTTGCTATGATGGTACGTGTCCGTTGCTATGATGGTACTTCGTGGCCATGATGGTACGTGTCCGTTGCTATGATGGTACGTGTCCGTTGCTATGATGGTACGTCCGTTGCTATGATGGTACGTGTCCGTTGCTATGATGGTACGTGTCCGTTGCTATGAAGGTACGTGTCCGTTGCTATGATGGTACGTGTCCGTTGCTATGACGGTACGTGTCCGTTGCTATGATGGTACGTGTCAGTTGCTAGGATGGTACGTGTTCGATGCTATGATGGTACGTGTCCGTTGCTATGATGGTACGTTCCGTTGCTATGATGGTACGTGTCCGTTGCTGTGAGGGTACGTGTCCGTTGCTATGATGGTACGTGTTCATTTCTATGATGGTACGTATCCGCTGCTAGGATGGTACGTGTCCGTTGCTATGATGGTACTCCGTTGCTATGAGGGTACGTGTCCGTTGCTATGATGGTACGTGTCCGTTGCTATGATGGTACGGCCGTTGCTATGCTGGTAGCAACAACTGCTATAGTAACAATGAAAATTTCTATAATAGGTAAAGCACTCACGGATCATTGTTGTCGTTTCCTTTGTCTTGTGTGCAGTCGAATTCGACGACGATTGAATTGGATCTCGAAGACAATCAACTGGAAGCGGAAGGAGCCAACTACTTGTCTGAAATGCTCAAAGACAACTGCACCGTACAAACACTCGTAAGACAAAGATCAGCACAATGATATATATATAATAATGCCAACAGACTTAGGTGCCTCATTCACGGTCCATTTAATAGTAGGGCAACAGCAGCTGCTGCTATATAGGGCGACGTACAACATTTGGTAAGAATACTACTAGTATATTACTACTGCTATTTCCAATATTACTAATATTACTGAGATATATACTACACTACTATAATAGTTGTTATTAATAGGAAACCGGGACTTCAGTTATTATTAGGATACTACTGTCAATACTAGGAGTAGGTTAAAATGCCACAGATGTTTTGGTTGCTATTAATTGCTATACTATAGGGCCTATACAATTGCCAAGCCCATGCATGATCGGCATGCATGCATTGCGAGTGGAGTTATATTTAATTACATGTTATAAGTATACAATACAATTGTATACTTATAGATCCACTGTGGGGCATTATGTCATTGTCAAGGCGCTCTTGTAGCAACATGGCTGTGTTATGGCGCCATAGAAATTGTCGTCATTACATTACATTACATTACATTACATTACATTACATTACATTACATTACATTACATTACATTACATTACATTACATATAATAATTATCTAGTGAGGTGCCGGTTCGCTCACCGTTCGTTTCCTATGTCATATATATGACTCTCACAGGGGCAGATCTAAATGGGCTAATCCGGCCATGGTCCCCCCATTAAAAAATGCATAGGACGTGCCCCCAGTTGGTCTTAACAAGCTTTTAAAAAGGTAGCATACGACTAGAGAGGTCATACCATACTCCCAAGGGATTACGACCAGGTGAAAAAGGTCATCAGATTTTTCTCGCAAAGATCTTCGAAAACTTTTCCCGCCCCTCGAAAATTTCTGTATCCGACCCTGGACTCTCATGATAATTATCACGGTTCATTTCTGTATGTACATGGATGGCGTTGTAGCGGTGACCGCCAACCAACAGCTATAGCATCTATACATTGTAGATGCTATGACTGTTGTTGGCCTTCATAATAACTGCAACTGGACGAGGACGCTGTGCTGCTAACATGGTGCGATGGAGACAGGCTTCGGACCCACTGTGTAGCTGTGGTGACATCCAGACAATGTCACACATCGTAGATGACTGCAAAACAATCCGCTTTCCGGGTGGTTTAACCGCCTTACATGTGGCTGATGAGGCTGCTGTTCAGTGGCTGGACGCGTTCTGCAAAAGCTAAATAAATAATAACTGCTAGATGACAAAACTTTCTTTAATGAAAATTTCATAATTATAGTTATGAAATGTATCTTATAAGATGACGATCGAAAATAATCGGTTTAATTAATTACAAGAATAATTAATTTAGATTACCGCAAAATTGATGAATAAAACGAAGATATCCAGCATCTTAAGGGTTAGAGTTAGAGTTAGGGTTACAGTTGCCTATAGTTGAAAGTGTAATTGGCTATGGTACCATTGTCTTATTAATGCGAAAACATCATTAATCTTTCTTTTGTTTGTCTGATGCTGTTACTGCTGCTGCAGAATGTTTCTGCCAACTATTTGGGAGATGCTGGATGTCGAAACTGCTGTGCGATGCTGCAGCAGAATCTCGGAGTGACGACCATCAATCTATCCAGTTCGTCGTCTATTGTTTCTATCTATTGTTTCTATCTATTGTTTCTATCTATTGCTTCGATCTATTGCTTCTATCTATTGTTTCTATCTATTGTTTCTATCTATTGTTTCGATCTATTGTTTCGATCTATTGTTTCTATCTATTGTTTCTATCTATTGTTTCGATCTATTGTTTCGATCTATTGTTTCTATCTATTGTTTCTATCTATTGTCTCTATCTATTGTTTCTGTCTATTGTTTCTATCTATTGCTTCTATCTATTGTTTCTATCTATTGTTTCTATCTATTGTTTCTATCTATTGTTTCTATCTATTGTCTCTATCTATTGTTTCTATCTATTGTTTCTATCTATTGCTTCTATCTATTGTTTCTATCTATTGTTTCTAACTATTGTTTCTATCTAATGTTTCTATCTATTGTTTCGATCTATTGTTTCGATCTATTATAGTGCAGCCAATTAATTGTCGTCGACTTCAGGGGCGCCGTTAGGCGTACGCACTTACGCAAGTGCGTACAGCGCGGAAAGGCAAAATAATTTATTTTTCACAAATTGTAAATTTATTATAAGCGATGAAATTCTATTGAAATTTTATAATCTATAGAATATACTTACTTCCTTACTTACTTACACTCTAATAGAGAGCCATCTTGGCATTGCGCGTCTCATAGTGCCTTTTTTTGGCGGATGAAAAGTACTTCAGCCAAAGACTGATCCCTATTTATTTTAGACCAACAACCAAATTTCGAAATTTGTTTCACCTGTCCCATCCCAGGTTCTAAAATTGTTGCCCCCCCCCCCTTGGAAGAGTTCTGGATCCGCCACTGGTTATAGCGCCCCTTCAAGCTCTCTACTCCGGCCGAAGCGCTGAGCAATTGTGAGTGAAGGACTCCGACTTGCCCAAGGTCCTTACGCGGCAAGGTGGATTCGAACCTGGAAAATTCCGGCTTCAAGGCGACGATAGCAAAGCAATATGCCGATCTAAAGGTATCAAATTGCACCTCCTAAACATCACCCCCCGGTAACTTGTACCGTAACCGGTTTCAGATTACCCCCGGACACTAGATTTGCATAGATTTATCCGTCATCCCATGTGCACTGTGGTTTGTTATCAATATTTTACTCGGAAAAAATAATAGCCTCGAAGCCATTTCTCCATGTAACTTTAGCGGCGATTTAGTATTTTAGTTACAGATGAAAATATTTATAACAAACCAAACCACGAAGTGGGAAAACCGATGAAAATCTTCAGACCAAAACAAGAAGCGGGATTATTTTTCTGATATTTTTAGTCCAATAAATGCGACGATTGATGCAAATTACAGTTAGCAGGGGGGTAATGTTTAGGAGGGGGTAATAATTTGAAGCCTTTAGCATGGGCGTCCCTAGGAATTTTTCTAGGGGCGCAAACTTTTATATAATTGTCACATGGTCTAAATTTATTGGGTGACAGTTTGAATTTCCGTATTACCACGAGAGAATCCTATAGATCTATCCTATACCTATACGTTATGCGCCCAAAGAAAGATATATTATATAGGTTCAACACGACTGCCTAAAAATGGCTCCATTTGTGGTCGACACAGCCAAAAATGCGCTGGTCGCTGGATCTCCGCCCCCAGACCCCGCTGGGGGAGCTTACTGCAAAGACAAAACCTTTCTCTGTTACAATAACATTTTGATTTTTATTGTTATCCTGGTAGCTTGCGACACTGAAAAACGACTTATTCTTAAAAATTTCGCGACTTTGTCGTTCACAAATAGCTGGCAAACAAGAGCCTAAAAATGGCTCCATTTAAGGTCGAAACAGCCAAAAATGCGCTGGTCGCTGGGGCTCCGCCCCAGACCCCGCTGGGGGAGCTTACGACGCTCCCCCAGACCCCTAGTCGGGATGGGCTTCGTGCCTTCGGCACTCGCAACTTCCCGCCTTCGGCGCCGCCACTGACGGCCAATTAGGCGTATACAATACAGCGTCCTGGCACTTTTTAACACTTTAAGCACTAAGTATATATATATATATATATGGGAGTGGATTGGTGGCATTTGCGCCCCCCCTAACCCGAAATCCTGAATCCGCCCCTGAATATAAGCTCGTATCGATCGC
>OX243818.1:670000-757500 GCA_945859605.1 Lumbricus rubellus
CATCTATCCATCCATCCATCCACCAATCCATCCATCCATCAATCTACCGTATTCATTCATTCATTCATTCATTCATTCATTCATTCATTTTGAGAATTTTTATAGCGCCTCTTCAATAAACCTACTCAGAGGCGCTCCCAGTCCAGCCACAGCTATAAAAATATATAGGCTATACGTGTCTGCGTGTGCGTCGTCATGCATTCTTAGGCCAACTCCCATCTGACGATCATCGATCTGTCCTACAACGGTCTATCGGACGCTGGATCGTTTGCCCTCTCGCGATGTCTCAAGATCAACGCTGTCCTTCAACATCTCAACGTCACCAACAATCGCATCTCGGCCAAAGGAGCCGCTGCCATAGCAACGGCGCTCAAGAAGAACGCCACTCTGCTCACTCTCAGGGTAGGACGCGTCGTCGTCATCATCATCATCGTCATCATCGTCGTCATCGTCATCATCATCATCATCATCATCATCTTCATCATCATTGTAAATAATTACATTAGTATCTTATTCGTTTTTCTCTTCCATCAGTTCCCTGACGATGAGGCTTAGCTTATAATATTATCATACAGGCGATCAAATAATTATACTAATAATAATGTTATTTATTTATTTATAATAATATTATTTAGTTATAATATTCCCTTATTCGACAATCTGCTTGACAGACCGCAACCAAGTTAAAATTAATCCGCATTTTAGTATGCCTATGGGGGTAATCGTTATCTCCACATTTCTAAAGCGCCACTCGAAAGTCAAGCGCAGGGCACAAGCTTATTCACGAGCGCTGTGTTTGGTCAAACTCAATCTCGAGGGGTTGTCGGAAAGACTTATAGGCTAGATCTGACGGATGTCACGTAGTCCGGCTGCCAAAATGGATCAGAGGTGACATCGCTTGCTGCCTTGGGAATAATTATTAACGGGAGCTATTATAGAAGTCTCTAATTGCTAATTCATAATTATATTAATACGTGAAATGGATAATTATTCGTTGTAGGCTATTTGATGTGTGATGTGTCTTCTTCGTTGTTAGATGGGAAGGAATCCTGTGACACCAGATGGAGCTTTCCTCTTGCTCAACGCAACCTCACCAGAAACAAGTCTACTCGAGCAACTCGATCTTAGCGTCAGTTCTCAACTAATTATTTCTCTCCTCAAAACCAACCATTTTCTTTTCTTTTATTATTATTATTATTATTATTATTAAAGTGTTAAACACCAACAACACCACAGTCTCTAGCTCAGAGTGGCTTCAGATTAAAGACACTGTGTGATAACCAAGATCATTAGCGTCGCCCTCCTCCTTTAACCAGACGGTGGGACTGGCACTGTCAGAGTGCGAGCAGTGACGGAGTTATACGTCTCCTCATAGAACCTAATTTAGGCATTCAAGGGTTAATACAAAAGCAATACAATAATTTAGGCCTAAATTATTGCATTGCTTTCATATTAACCCTTAAATGCCTAAATTTTAGGCATTTAAGGGTTAATATGAAAGCAATGTAATGATTCGTTTTCTGCATTCGTGTGTTTCGCAGGACATTTGTGTGAAGCCAGGTTTCGATGAGATGTACGAAAAGATTCGCGATGAATCAATGGAAAGAAGGAATCTGATCGTGAAACATGGAGGGGTCGTGGAAAAAGGAATTCCCAAAGAAAAATAGATGGAACCAGTTTATATAGCTCAAATTTTATATATGTAGGCCTGAATTAATTCTGATGATAAATGGCTTATTAAAATAAAAGTAGTTGACTAAACACCCTACAGCTTGATCAAGTAAAGTAGGAGGGTGAGTTGCTTATATTAAGTGTTTTCATACATACAAACATATAATATACATACCAATATACACAAACACTACATACTAACATACAAATACACATACATAGGTCCAACACACATGCAAACGTGCATACCGTATTGTCTGTTAACACCCCCGGATTCTAGCCTGGCACCGATCAAAGTCTGTGGACTTAACTTGATATAGCACCGATGTGACCCAATAATTAAATGGTCATTTTGTTTACAGGAAATAGAGTGGAGCATCATCATCATCATCATCATCGTCGTCGTCGACAACATCATCATCATCACCCCCACCATCATCTATCAGCATTAAAAGCGTTGACATTATGGGTAGGTCGCATAACCGATAGCGCAAGCTACGCATCCCAAAAAAATTTAAGTTTAAAATCTCCAAGTTATCATTACACACAAAATCCACACTAATATAAAATCATCTTTATAATTATAAGTCAGTGACATCATTTAAAATCCTTTTAATGCAGCCACATTTAATGGAACTCTGCAAAATGTTTTACATCACAGTAAATTCTGAGCAATTAATTCCATCAGACAGACACACAGACAGACACACACAGACAGACAGACCGCCAAACACACAGACAAACAAACACACAGACAGATAAACACACAGACAGACAGACAAACAAACACACAGACAGACAAACAGACACACAGACAGGCAGACAGATAAACACACAGACAGACAGACAAACAAACACACAGACAGACAAACAGACAGGGAGTGTAGTAAACATCCTCCCATCAGTCATAAACAAAAAATTCTCTGACAAACACAAATCAATCTGTAAAAAAAACAAATCTGCCAGAGGAGATCAATGAGAATAAAAAAAGATCGGAATAAACGATGGAAAACGTGAGAGAAGAAGGATCACTGGAAAAGTTCATCACATCTGCATGCAACAACTTTCCATGTTTCTCTCCACAACAAGTCATGTTTCAACGCTTCTGATGGTTAATGAATAGCTGCTAAATAAATGATCACATAAATTATAGATATTACATATCATCATTGTCAGAAGAGAATCAAAGGACAAAATAATTCAATTGATAATAATTATGTCAATTATTGTCAGAATGCAAATAAGTTCGAAAGGAAAAAAGAAAGTCTTATCGAAGAAAATAAGTGGAGAGGAAAATTTCCGTCTTTTCACGAATCAGAATTCAAATCAACAACAGCAATGTAGAATCGAAAATAATGTAGAACTGAAATGTGAGAATAAAATGCAACAAACAATTCAGAATCTGAATAAAAATACGGCGGCTTCTTTTAGATCTCGATTAAGCTAAACAACCATAATTATATCTAACAAATAAAAATAGTCATTGCCATCAACAACGGTCTATGACAGAGAAATGAGAGAGAGATCAAAAGACAAGAGAAACACACATACAATGATACAAAGATAGAGAGATAGAAAGAGATATACAGACAGACAGACAGTCACTGATAGAATATGACAGAGAAACAGAGGGAGATATTCACATAAACAAACACAGATATACATATAAACATACAAACAAACATATATATACAAACACACATGTATGCATCTTTAAATATAATACAGAAAATATACACAACTGTTAGTTAAATGCAAACTTCAAAATAACAGAAAATGACAAATTGCTGAAAAGAATTAAATGAGATTATCACCAAAAACCCAAAATATCACAACAGTAAAAATTCAACAGATGTAAACTAAGGTTAGACAAGATTGAAGGCACGAGCATACAAACAAACACAAAAAACACACACACACACACACATACATATAAACGTACAATTCAAACCCATAACAGACGGAGTTCAACACAAGACACCAGCTGCAGCGGTACAACCAAGAGATAAAATCTAAGTTCATCATGAAACGTTTAGCGTTAATAGATAAAATATTATATTCAATTGTCCTCGTATCTTTACAACCTGATTAATACACAAAAACTTAAAAATTCAAAGCATTTGATATCATCTTTTGATTGACAAACAATGAATAAAACAGAAATGAGAGAATAGCAAAAGAAGCAAAACTGGAATGTTGTAGAATGCACAAAATGTCATGATTATAACAACGTCTCTGCTTAACATAACATAACATAAGCTTGCTTACTTACTTGCTCCCACGAGTAATTAGCATAAATTATGCACATCTGCATAATCGCAAAACAACTAACGACTGAGTAATTAATTATAAAACGATGGATGAAGTTTTACACGATCACAATAATAATTGTCCACTTCAAAAGTCTCAATACAAAATGGTCACTCGTGCAAGTCAGAATGAAACTTCGTCAAACATACAAACGTCTTTAACAACCAAACACTAATAATATAACATACCATAACATAACACAGTATAACATACTATAAACACAGTATAACATAACACAGTATAACATAACGCAACAAGGATTTAAGTGGTTAAGAACCATACAAGTCAAGCTGAAGGCAACTGCTTAATAAACTATCTATCAACATGGATGGATGATTACTTTGGCTTTGTTATTACATTTAGCCACTAATGATCTACGCTTCTGTTAACAGCCGGTTAGTTGATGTTAACATAAGTTAGATGTCATTGCACGAATTCCTATATGACGTGTGGGGGGTGGAGGGGAAAGAGAATGACGTCTAAGAAATTAACTATGTAATTAAACAACCTCTATACAAGACAATTTTTCTAAAGACAACATAAAAATGGATCAAAAGAGACGGTGGTGGAATAATTGGACGGCATTGAAACAACGTCTAAAACGTTTGCAAATCAAAATACGAGATTCTTCTTTAAACATTTAAACTACGAAACAACAGACGTTCCAACAAACGCTTGGCTGCGTTGAAAAAAACTCCTCTCAACTAAAATACTTCTGAATCGAGTATTTATAAAACATCATACCTGTCAAAATCCATTCACCTATATCTCATCTGAATCCTTCAAATGCTTAGGAAAGGTCTCCTCCAACAGCATGATTCTCCATCACAAAATGTACGCAACATATTTCAGCGGCTACTCAACACACAAATGGTCACAACAAAACATCTGGGATGATTGCATTGAAATTCCGCAGGTCCTATGACAAAATTAAACATTACACCCTGAACATCATCCTTACAAAGTGGACAATAAGGACATCAATACACGATCACAAAAACTATACAGAAGGAATTTACGCAACAAAAAGAATTTATAAATGGGATTATGAATCAGTCAAAGCCTTCACTTTTCACTTCAGTAGATTATTCACTTTTCACTTCAGTTAATAAGTCTTCACTTCAGCTCCAGTTTAAGCCTTTGTTTTCACTTTAGTCTGAACGTTCACTTTCACTTTTCACTTTCAGTTAAGCCTTGTCATATTGTTTGAGGGTTCCTTCAAGTCTTGATGCAATCTGAAAATAGAACAACAGTAAATTTGTTCACAAGTGTAACAGCACGATTTGAAAACAGAATGAAAAACATTGAGCCACATTTCCAATCTATCAGACCAGATAATTTCTTTGGCAATTATTCTAACCACATTTCCAATCTATCAGACCAGATAATTTCTTTGGCAATTATTCTAACCACATTTCCAATCTATCAAACCAGATAATTTCTTTGGCAATTATTCTAACCACATTTCCAATCTATCAAACCAGATAATTTCTTTGGCAATTATTCTAACCACATTTCCAATCTATCAGACCACATAATTTCTTAAATTGCAATTATTCTATCCACATTTCTATTGGATGCTGAATAAACGAAGGATTCAGAAACGTCATTCTAATATAATCAAATTTATTACTTATGTAACTGCAAATCTAACTGCACGTTCAACCCAGGATAATAGAAGTGAACATAAGAAGCAAGAAAATGACAGAGACATCAAGATATGCTGATGGAAATGGCAATTGCAAATTTATACAGCACCACTTGAGGAGAGACTGATGAGAGGCGATTGCGTCGTAACACAATGAAACCAATATCGAAAGAATGGTTACCAGGGTACTTGTTTTGTGGAAAAAGAAAACTTGAAGTCTTTCTCAACATAAGGTTAATTAACAGCTGAGCATGAAAACCATGGAACCACTGCTCCTCACCCTCAAAGTCATCCATACACTTAGATAATTATAATTGAGACAAAGATTCCACATGATCTTGTCTATTCATTCAATCAATCATAAACTAATTCATGCAACTGTTAACCTCGTGATAGAACTTAATCTGGCTTTCAAGATAAGACTTCATGCAACTGTTAACCTCGTGATAGAACTTAATCTGGCTTTCAAGATAAGACTTCATGCAACTGTTAACCTCGTGATAGAACTTAATCTGGCTTTCAAGATAAGACTTCATGCAACTGTTAACCTCGTGATAGAACTTAATCTGGCTTTCAAGATAAGACTTCATGCAACTGTTAACCTCGTGATAGAACTTAATCTGGCTTTCAAGATAAGACTTCATGCAACTGTTAACCTCGTGATAGAACTTAATCTGGCTCTCAAGAGAAGACTTCATGCAACTGTTAACCTCGTGATAGAACTTAATCTGGCTTTCAAGATAAGACTTCATGCAACTGTTAACCTCGTGATAGAACTTAATCTGGCTTTCAAGATAAGACTTCATGCAACTGTTAACCTCGTGATAGAACTTAATCTGGCTCTCAAGATAAGACTTCATGCAACTGTTAACCTCGTGATAGAACTTAATCTGGCTTTCAAGATAAGACTTCATGCAACTGTTAACCTCGTGACAGAACTTAATCTGGCTTTCAAGATAAGACTTCATGCAACTGTTAACCTCGTGACAGAACTTAATCTGGCTTTCAAGATAAGACTTCATGCAACTGTTAACCTCCTGATAGAACTTAATCTGGCTTTCAAGATAAGACTTCATGCAACTGTTAACCTCGTGATAGAACTTAATCTGGCTTTCAAGATAAGACTTCATGCAACTGTTAACCTCGTGATAGAACTTAATCTGGCTTTCAAGATAAGACTTCATGCAACTGTTAACCTCGTGATAGAACTTAATCTGGCTTTCAAGATAAGACTTCATGCAACTGTTAACCTCGTGATAGAACTTAATCTGGCTTTCAAGATAAGACTTCATGCAACTGTTAACCTCGTGATAGAACTTAATCTGGCTTTCAAGATAAGACTTCATGTAGCATTTGAAGTCTCCGACTCTGTATCGATTGAAATGTTCGACTTCCGCCAAAACCGACGACGACACAACATTCGCTTTCTCCTGCATCGCTTGCAACTCGACATCTCCTACGCTTCCCGTTCGCTCACCAACCTTCGCAGCAGCCGCCTAAAACAATCATCCATTGTTATCATCGTAATATGATATCTACACAACTACTCTAAAGCTACGTGAATCGCATCTCAGCCTAGAATTCATAAGAGAGGATCGAGAATCGGTCGAAGAAGAACTGGTCACTACTTCAAATCTTTCAAATCTTTCAAATCGTCATCGTACGATAGGAGCGATATTAATTACATGTTAATTAAATCATTAATCTTTTCAACATTAATTATTTCATCAATTAATCTAACACCAATCATCATCGTCGCCATCATCATCATCATCGTCGTCATCATCATCATCATCATCGTCATCATCATGTCACTGATGCCAGCAATTTCATGGTGATGGGTACAAATAAATGATTGCGATTGTCGTCGGTCATTTGCCATTGTTGTCCGACATTCGTCTCAATGTATTGTTAAGTCATCAGTCATGATGTCCATTAAAACAGAGTCTACGTCTGACTTTCTTTCCATTTTCTTCTTCGAATCCTACATTGCAATGCAAAATTATGTGCAGCATTGCGTTGGTTTCAGTCAACACGCGCATTCTGTATAAACACTGACCTTATATTATTATACATCAGTTGATATAATCTAAGCCGAATTCATGTCTAAGCACAGACGTAGAATCATATTTCATTCGTTACCTTATGCATCGTCACTGCACCAGAGAAGCACGAGATTAACCCTCTGTATTCCTGAATGCCTTCCAGCAAAAGTATCACATCATCCGAAGGCTGCAAACATCACAACAACAAATGTTAAGCTGCACTGATCTCAAACGTCTGCTGATTTCAAACAGCCTGATAATAATATTGTGATGACAATATCAGCAACAGATGTGAGACAAGAGAAAGAGAAATCAGTTTGGGTAATTACATCTTCATTATAAGGTCAAAGATCAACGTCAGTACATCAATGGTTGATCCTGTTAGACCAACTCACTTCTCAAATAGCAACAACAATAAAATATAAATATGGACGGAATTGGTAGAATTGAAGAAATTAAGAATTTTTCATTAATCATCAACTAAACTTACTACATATTTCTTCTCCAACTATTTTATTATTAGCTGTTTTATAATTAACGGGCAGAGGTTATTCCAATTATCCGATACACCTACAATTCCTTAGCCACCTTCGAAGAGGTGTTTAGTGTAATTGTAAACACGCTGGCTTGGATGCTTCATCACATCATGCTACCTTTCCAACCAATAGGTCCACTCACTCAACCTTTAATTCGGCTGATGGCATTGGTAAATTGAGCAGTAGGACTCTAGACCCTTGCATGGCTGCCAACATTTAAATTCAACTCTTGCAATATCCTGTGGCCATCCATTGATGCTTTTAATTGTAATCAATCTGCATTGTGTTTGTTTGAAATCAAGCGAAAATAATTATTTTTATTTACATCATAATTATTATCATTATTATTATCATTTTTTGTTTTGTTTTGTTTTTTGCCCCGAGGTATACAGGATCCTTCGGGGACTTATCTAGCGCCTAACATAAAATCAAAGTCTGGAACGGCCCTACTCATCTTCTGTTTACCATTATTATTATTATCATTATTTTTATTTACATCATAATTATTATTATCATTATTATTATTATCATTATTATTATTTAGCAATCATCGTATATGCGTTGTATTCATCAAACCTGTTTAGCGAAGAGCTGTCCGATCTCTTCGTAAGTCTTTCCTGTGTGGCTGACGGCCATCGTGAGATTCTGAGCAGCGGGGCGCTCATCCAATTCAAACGAATTCGACAGAGAAACAAATGAACCGCCCAACTTCTGGAAATGCTTCCGGAAAGCTAACGAAACAAACGACCAACAAATGCGATGATTTTATACGAAACCAAATTCAATTACTTTTCCTATACACTAGAGGTTGCTTTTTGAACTGACTCACCTCATATTATTATGTGGCATTGATGAGTCTGTTGATGCTTTTTGTATTAAACACCAGCCAAGAGACCGAAGCCAATAAATGAAAATGAATTCTAAGCAAACTCAGATCTTCATATTTTGATTAGATGATAAGACAATTCCACTCAAAGCTAAGCATTGTTTTACACAAGAACATTGTTACTGAAGTTCTGAGATTGAATTTTGACAGATGAAGACAACCTCTCCCTCTCTCTGTCTCACTCTGTCTCTCTCTCTCTCTCTGTCTATCTCTTTCCATCTCTGTCTCTCTCTCTCTCAGATTATGTCTCCATCTCTCTCTCCTTCCCTCTCTATATCTCTTTCCCTCTCCGTCTCTCTTTACCTCTCTGTCTCTTCTTCTGTCTGTATTGTTTAGTCTCTCTCTTGCCCTCTCCCAGCGTCTCAGCATGTCTCTGTGTCTAACTCACATCCTTCGTGTTTCTTCACGCTGTTTTCTCCAATGGCATTGAGATGCTTCAGATTATCGTCGAGAACTTTGATGTTTCGTTGGAATCGATCGATTCGCGTTTCACTGGAAACAAAGACAAAAGTGAGACAAAGACAATCAGCGATTGTTGATTCACTGTCAATCAATAATAATACTAATAAAGCGGAAAAAGATGAATATAATAAAGATATAAATAATAATAACAATAATAATAGTAATGGATAATAAAGATATAAAGATAATGCTGAAAAAACAACTACTTCAAATCAAAACGAGGGCATAATCTCATCGCTCCATAATATTGTCTGTCTTTACACGTTGACTGCTTAGTGCTTACGCATTTTTCGAATCGAGTGGAGGAGCGCGAATGGTCGTGAAGAATCGAGCGCCTGAGCAATCGTCTCTTTTCGCTTTCCGCTTAACGTCACTCCACACCTTCAGAGAAGAAGAAGAGACAGAAATAAACAACTGATCATCAACAGTGGATGTGTGACTTTCATTCGAAACTAAACACAGGGCACCAGCTTATTCACAAGCGCTGAGTCTTGTCAGAGATGTTTTCTAAAGCGAATGAAATAGTTAAATTCATAGCGTAAACTCTTTTACAATTTAGTCAGATATCACAAGTAAAATGCTGTCTGCATTAGACTCTGATTACAACATAAGTTACTAAAAGCAATAACATTGTTAACAAATCAAGAATTAGACGCATCATCTTTAGACAGCGATTTGCATCGTAGTCGACAGAATGATCGGAAATTCTCTCGCTGAACAAATGTTTGTTTTATTAGGCTGCTTATAAATGATGCTTCAACGTCTAAACTTAAAGTCTAAACAACTCACTATTTCTAATTACTCATCCATACTTAACTGTCTCCTCTCAGTTTTCGTTATAAATAATCCGCGGTTGAGTTAATAAAGTTACCTTTTGGTTCGTACAGGTGAGGAAGTGTTTAAAGATGTCAGAACTGGCGATGACAGGATGTTGACAGACACGGTCGATCCACAACTGAAGATGACGAAGACGAGCATTAACAAACGCTTCCTCAAAACGACCTAAAACAAAACGAAGAACATATATCGAAAACAACTCAGATTCAACGCAACGAAAATCACCAAAAACAACAGTTCCCTGTGCTGAAATGATTTGTAAAAAATATGCTAATTACATGAACAATAAAAAGAAAATAACATGCAAATATGCTAATTATATGCAAAAATATTATAATTATATGCTAATATAATGCAAATATGTTAATCATATGCTAATAACACAAAAATATGCAAATTCTATGTAATAATATGCAAAAAATATGATAATATCACAAAGAAAGAATTCACTACAGTCCTTTTAAATAGAATTGGTCTCATATGAGCTGAAGCACTTTTACATCACATTTAACATATTATTACATGTATATGTGTAAAAGCTGTGAGACGATAATAATTACCGACAAACTGTCGTTCAGGCAACGGTGGCACGGTGATCGTGGGAAACTTTTCGACGAGACGATGTTGAATCCAACTGAAATGATTGTAACGACGACTCACTTGAATTCCACTGAACTGTAATCAAACAACAACAACAACAACAACGTAATCATCATTATCATACCATCATCATTATCATACCATCATAATTATCATGTACCATCATCATTATCATACCATCATCATTATCATACCATCATCATTATCATACCATCATCATTATCATACTACCATCATCATTATCATACCATCATCATTATCATATCATCATCGTTATCATATCATCATCGTTATCATATCATCATCGTTATCATACTACCATCATCATTATCATACCATCATCGTTATCATACCATCATCATTATCATACCATCATCATTGTCATACTACCATCATCATTACTACAATCATCAATATCATATCATCATCATTATCATACCATCATCATTATCATGTACCATCATCATTATCATATCATCATCGTTATCATACCATCATCATTATTATCATTCCATCATCATTATCATACATCATTATCATAATACCATCATCATTATCATACCATCATTATTACTACAATCTTCATTATCATACCATCATCATTACTACAATGTTTTTATTTATACTACTAATTATCAACTTAATATTAATTAGTGACATTGCATACAATGCAAAAGACATACCCATGTTTTTATTTATACTACTAATTATCAACTTAATATTAATTAGTGACATTGCATACAATGCAAAAGACATACCCATGTTTTTATTTATACTACTAATTATCAACTTAATATTAATTAGTGACATTGCATACAATGCAAAAGACATACCCATGTTTTTATTTATACTACTAATTATCAACTTAATATTAATTAGTGACATTGCATACAATGCAAAAGACATACCCATGTTTTTATTTATACTACTAATTATCAACTTAATATTAATTAGTGACATTGCATACAATGCAAAAGACATACCCATGTTTTTATTTATACTACTAATTATCAACTTAATATTAATTAGTGACATTGCATACAATGCAAAAGACATAAACATCTATTTCTCTGGCAACTTGACTCAACAATTAAATCGACCATCTTTGGAGACAACCCGACTTGATGCAGCAGCAATGGTGTCAGTGGTGTGTTGCACTTAGCTTTAACCCTTTGGTTACGGAACCCGTCGCGGCGACGGGTTATTAAGCCAGTATCCGGGTCTGTTCCCGTAACGAAAGAGTTAAAGTAACGCCTTAAGCATTTACAGTTTACGATTACGACTACGAGGCATCAATAACATACGATACCAACCGAGTTAAAAGTGATATAATGAACGATGACGATATTAATTATGAAAAGTTCATGCGACTGAATTAACTGAAAATGGCATTAATGATAATGATGATGGCAATGATGATGATGATGATTAAAGATAAATGAAAGTCTGATTTACTGATGGAATCAGTTGATAGGTTGTGAACGTCTTTATTCCATGATACTTTGTCTCTTTTTTAGGGGATGTCACAGCACAGCCAAATGGTTGAGCTGGCTGTTTCCACATCACTCCCTCTGCACAATCCTGAACACAAAATGACAGAAATACCAGATGTAACCAAGAACTGCCTCACTGTCCTTTCATACATAGTGGCCAAAATGTTGAGACATCCCGTAAAACCGTGTTAAAGTGGCGTGAACTGTTCTCATGGCCAACATCAACATATTAAATAAAGATTATTCTAATGTACCGTATATCTCAATTTATAAAGCACCACTTTAGAGAAAACACGACATGTTAAACAGCTACTCAATCCCGATTTTAAAATAAATAGGTTTTTTTCATACAGTATTACTGCATATTTATAAATCCTGCAAAATTCAACATAAATAATTTTATTAAAATGCAAGTCAAATCAAAGCAGAAAGAACTCACAACGATAACAACAATGTTCGACGCGTTCAAGTTCGACGACAACGTGGAAGAACCGAAGAGAAACGCGTCGCCACCGATCTTCGTGAAATGCGCAAAACTGGAAAAAGAAAAATCATTGAAAAGACATTCATTCATTAGACACAAATATGTGTAAAAGGAAATACAATTCCAAGCACAATTCCATCATTATAAAAAGAGCAATAACAAGAAAGATAACAATGACCTTTGACAACAATGACCTTTGACAACAATGACCTTTGACAACAATGACCTTTGACAACAATGACCTTTGACAACAATGACCTTTGACAACAATGACCTTTGACAACAATGACTTTTAACAACAATGACTTTTAACAACAATGACTTTTAACAACAATGACTTTTAACAACAATGACTTTTAACAACAATGACTTTTAACAACAATGACTTTTAACAACAATGACTTTTAACAACAATGACTTTTAACAACAATGACTTTTAACAACAATGACTTTTAACAACAATGACTTTTAACAACAATGACTTTTAACAACAATGACCTGTTAAATGGATTGTATGTTGACGATCGATTGTTGTCTCCTTTCTGTTGTGATTGGTTCATTCGCTTCTCGTTAATCGTTGCGTAGAAAGATTCGCGTTTGTTGTCGTTTACCTGTTTATTATAAACACATAACATTATAAACATATAACGACGAATCAGTTAGAGAATTCTGTCAAATGGAGACAATCAGTTCAATTCTAATCAGTGGCATACTATATGCGATGCGATGTACAGTGGTATCCAAAGTGGTCTGTAGTGGCATAGCACTACGAAATAAGGTGCTATCCCAAGTGGTAAACCAGGTCACGTGGCATGCAGCAATGTACCAGATGGTATGCAGTGACACACCAGAGGTCACCTAATGATATACAGAGGTCACGCACCAAGGACAACGTTTACAACAAGCATTGAATTCATACAATATGAAAAAATACAACAGATACAACACAAGTGCAACTGTATTGTTCTCCCATAACAATGCTTTCAAATGCCATAAGTTCAAACATCTTTTGCACTCTTACCGGAGTGGTAGCAGTGGAGCTGGCATCATCATCTTCATCGTCATCATCATCCCATTCGTCGTCCCAGAATTCTCCATTGTCCGGATCAGGACAAGTCTCTCGTCTCTGCAGTTTCGAATAAGGCGGCGGAGGCCGAGAATTCTGCGGCGCGTTAAGGCTGGTTGGCCTTGCATTGAACACATTCGTTGACTTTGAGGGAGGTGAAGAAGCAGACGATGATGATGTGGAAACGGTTTTAGATCGGAGCATAGGAGGTCTCGATGATGTCGATGGTGGAAGAACGACGACTGGAGTCGGAGGAAGTGGAATGGTTGGTTCTGGATATGAGATGACCTGGAAGAATAATGGAATCAATCAAAAAACCAATCATTTGAAAATTCAGTTGAAAAATCAATCAATAATAAATCATTCAGTCAGTCTATAAATCAATTGATAAATCACCCAATAAATTAATCAATCCATAAATCAATCAATCGATTGACAAATCAATCAATCAGTTAATAAATCAATCGATAAATCGACTGATAAATCAATCAGATCAAATAAATCAATTAATCAATGAATCAGATAAAATCATTCAATAAACCAATCAATTGATAAATCAATCAATCAACCGATAAATCAACCAATAAATCAATCAATCAGATCAAATCATTCATTCAAACTGAATCATGATAATCTCTAGGATTCAAGACAACCATTGATCATCAGTTCATCACCAGATGATCATCATCGATCATCATCAATGATCGTCACAAAACATCGTTGATCAATGAAATACCTCAAGGTAAGTAGCTGGTACGAGACCTTTCTGACCGGACGCATTAACTGCTTCCCACCAGCCATCTCCAACGCTCTACAACATTCAACAACAATAAAAAAATTAATATGAACTAATTATGCAAAAAATCATGAATAATTATCATGACCTGTCAACATGGGCCACCATCATCACAACCACCACAATTTTTTAATTCATTTAATTAATTTTAAAGATGCATGCCTAATGTTATTGTGGTCATTCTAAACTAAATTAAACAATTTATGTCATTGCATGCTTCAAGAGTTAAAAACTTAAAAAGCAATATGCAAAAAAGTGAAGTAAGTAAGTACGTAATATTAAACTGGTCATAGGAACATCTTCATTAGTATTTACCTGATCAACAACCGTCAGAGTTTCGTTCGCAAGAAACTGAAGCTCACCAAGATTTTCACTTGCAAAATCGAACAGAGCCTTCACCTGATTAAAAATGTAAAATTATTCACAGATCCAGTTTTAATACACTCATCAGCACCCTAAAATACAGCCGCAGACTGACATTCATTTTAGACCTACAGAAAGAATAATATCCAGAGGCGGCGACATATAATTAGTAAGCGAGACATGAATCAGGGCAGTCGTAGAAGCAACCACTGCATGGGAAATTTATGCCCCACATAAATTCTCGGCAGGGCTAAAATTCTTGTAATATGTGGCAGGGCAACGACCAAAGCGCAAAGGGTCTTGACCAGGGTATTCGCCTTCGTTGGTCCTGCTGTATGGCCACAATTGAAAACCAACATAACAAGGCTCAAAGTGGTTCGGAAGACTTGTAATCTGCATTAGAATTAAGGCAGATTGTCTGCTCAGCTTAACGTCTCGAAATATGCAAGATTGTTTAAATTAATAGACTTGTAAGGTTTTTAGATTTATGAGATGAGTCACTTAGTGAAGAGGGTGTGTAGGTTTATTTTTAACTGGGCTCGTGTACGCGGAACGGTCGTTGTTTTCCAACAGTTTCAAAGAAGTGGAGCGGCGATCGAGAGAAAGATTTAAGACCAGAAAAACTAGAGACGTGTGCAGAAGGAAATTTTGTGGAAAGAATCTGCAGTTAATAATTGGGACATTTGTTAATTTGATGAAATAGATAAGTAAACAGATGCCTACCTTCATGATACCTGCCATCGCGTCTGTGACCATCGATGTAAATGCAAAGAATAAAATGACATCGACAACTTGGCCTATACCAGAATTTTTAATTCGATCAAATATTTAAAAAATGAGGGGGCATTGAATCAGCGTTCTCGTCGCGCCCCTTGTTAGTACCCAGACGCGAGTGGATTTCTAATCTACCCACACCCTGAGGGAATTAAGCTAATGATCCTATATTCAGGACTGAATTCAGCCATGAATCCCAGTCACACGCTAACGACAGCTTCAAACGCTAGGCTAAATAAATTATAAATTTACTTATATAATTATAGCTTAATAATCATGGTGGCTGATAGTTCGTTAGTCCTGTCTAGAAGCCAGCATGGCAAGTTGCAAATCGCGCGGTTTGAGGTCATATCCCCGTTGCGACAAAACAGTTATGACCTACATGCATCCTGTTAACTTGGCTACTGTAATCTATAGGGGCCTAAATCTCTTTTATTTTCACTTCCTCCTTTAAGAGCCGGTCCGTTTAGAAAATAATGGATCTTCAGATACGTCCCTTCCTGGTCAAGGCCTACAACTTTGTTCAGGAGAGAGATTGCATGCCTATGTGTAGGGTTAATTTCTGCCACCATTTTCGTAGGCATTAGATGAATCCCACAATTGGCTTTACAGTCATACGGAGCGCCAAGAACTACACTTAGCGCTATAGCCATGCGAGGATTATATGGATACATTATGAATACATACATGTATTCCCATTTCCAACACTTATAGGGCACGGCCCACCATACTCAACTCAATAATCAGGTTTCTATTCTAATTTTTTTAAACACACACACACAAGTCGATTTGCATGAATCACGTTTAATCAATAAGTTTACAAGGTGAAAGGTCACGACTTCTGCAAATTTCATCAAATTGGTTAAAGTATCCAAACCGATACCAGCATGATATCATTATCCTAATCCTAATCCTAATCATCATCATCATCATCATCACCAGCATGATATCATTATCCTAATCATCATCATCATCACCAGCATGATATCATTATCCTAATCATCATCACAGGCAGGAATCCATTTTCACACAGAGTGCAAAGAATTAGCCTAGAAATGAGCTACTTAAAATGTGACTTGATTACAATTATAAGCATTCTTGCACTGTAATGTAAAATCAAATATGTACGTTAAAATATCACCAGACAATTATTACACTAAGATTATGCATTGATGCAAGTGCAGTGATGCAATGATGCAAGTGATGCAGTGATGGAAATGCAGTGATAAAAAGAAATTGGTTGATAGCGATCAGCAGAGATCTTGATTTCTTTAAATGTTCTTTGTTTCAAAGCCACCAGAGCATGTCCATGACCAATGAGCCACGTCCAAGGCCAGTCAATCATGTTCAACACCAGTGAACCATGTCCAATTAAGAGCAGTGAATCATGTCCAAGAGCAGTGAATCATGTCCAAGAGCAGTGAATCATGTCCAATGCAAATGATGCATGTCTAATCGACTATGGTCAGTGAACCATGTCCAAGACTCTTGAATTACATATTAGACCTGTGAATCATGTCCAAGACCAATGAAAAAGTCAACAGCCACTGAAGTATGTCCAACCCATTGATGCATTGCAAGACCAGTAAACTTTGCCCAAGACCAATAAAACCAATTTTGAGCCCAATGAAGGATGCCCTAAACCAGCGAACCAGGTCAAGACAAAGGAACCATGTTAATCAGTGAACCATGCAAAACAAGGTCATGTCAACAAACCAAAGAACCATAATTAAAACCAGTGAACCATGTCTAGATAGTTAGAAACCTAACACTTAATACTGTCTATGACAACAGTAGCAAGAATATTGTTTTTTAGCAATCTAATTTTTTAGCAATCTAATTTAGTGTCAGAGGGTTTTTGTTGACACTCTTCAGTCTTTGAGTTTCATACTAGGCCTGTTAACTTTCAAGTCAGTAAGGCTAAACCCGCGTCATTCTAACATTTCAAACTTCATCCATCATTCAATCAAAACTAATGTAATCTAATGATTATTACATTGTATTACATTGTCTCTACATCGCCAATGCAATTTACAAACTAAACGATGACCAACCAAGAAATAAACAATGGAAAATAATTTCTGATAAGATAAGATATACTTGAACATAAAAGATTGTCTATTTCTGAAAACTTCTTTCAAATCACATACATACATAATCAGTCTCTAAAATCTTACAGGCTGATCTTACAGGCCAGTGAAAAGAGTGACTTTGGTTAGTTTTTCATAAGCGGTGCTGTAAATTTTTTATTAACGATAAAGAAATGAATAAAGACGCAAAATTTTACGTGAATAATGCTTGAGACATTAATATTCTTTTCTGCTAATTATAAGTGCTAATACACAACTCTACAAACAATGGCGTACATTTTTTACTGTCGCAAAATATTTAAAATACATAACATAAATCTTGATAAATAATAAATCCAGTTACCTAAAGATTACTATGGGCAAATAATCTGCAACATATTTTCCGCACCACAAGTTCCAGAAAGTTCGAATGCGCAATTAAAAACACGTCTGCACCAAACGGAAATTACAATGCACATAATACATATCTGACTAATTTTGATTTACAAATACATGACAAGTCAGTCGGTCGGTCAGTCGGTCGGTCAGTCGGTCAAGTCAAGTCAAGTCAAGTTAGTCAATCTAACCAGTGAGCTAGCGTAGCAGCGAGTCAGTCAGTCAATTTGGATATAACTGCTATACATTTACGCGATAAATAGCTCATCATTCTGAATTGGAGCGGCACAGCGCAATAAGAAAATTGCACATCAAACTTGAATGTCAGCAATCTTTGGAATTCACGAGAAACCTTAAATTGAAATCAATGCTTTCCTAAGACAAACCAACTTTTACCAACCCCAAACACATCAAGAAAAATTATGCTCAACAGCAACAAATAGTTTGTATAGACACAGAACACAAACAGAGACTGTCGTGAATACTCGTTGGGATAAAAAGACTCGTCTAAGACTAGATTGAAATCATTCGTTAAGTCTAAACATGAACCACATTTGATTAGAAATTGTTGTTGTAACGGTCTGCAATAAGGAAAAGTGTGCAAAAAACTAAGAAATTACGTTTGATTGCCAATCTCACAGAAACTAAATACTAATTATCGACAAAAAGAAACAGAAAATGAAATCATGAGCCACCAAAACGCAGCTGAAAATGGTCACAATTTGATCATGTAAAATCTACCTTTATTATTAATATCCAAGAACTTCTATAGCACCAGCAGCTACAGCACAAAGTCATCATTCCAAAACGAGACGGAACTTATCAAGTGAACATGAAGAGTCAGTTGAGAGTTTTGATAAGCATTTTTTAAAGGATCTGATAGGTTTTAAGTTGAGCAAGAGATGACGATGCAAGTGACTGTGTAGATCGAAGTAGCAATGGGAAGGGATTCCGAGTAGAGGTCAAGACAATAACAGGTCGTAATAACATTGCAATATCATCACAAGATCATGTTACGAAGCCAACTTTAACGTGTGATCCAAGTTACCCCGATCGCATCACATGTCTGCAACATGTCCAACGAATGACAACGTGGCATCAATGTGAACCTAAATCTGATTGGCTAAGATAAGACATTCGCATATAATTTATTTCTATGAATTAAAATAATTCTAAGACTCTGACTAGCAAAGACATCGGCCGATGTTTTGTTTACACCAAATGCCGCAGCACAAGAAAAAAGAGACCAGACAGACAAAAAACCAATGGACAGCAGAAAGAAGAATTTCAAGAGCTGAAAAGTCGTCGTCATCATAGTCGTAGCACCTGTCGAGATAAGTCTTTCGATAATTCGTGGAGAACTCTGAAGTCGCGCGCGTGACTTGCAAGTCGCTCCAAAGTCCAAAGTCGTAGTCGTTGAGGAAAGTCAAGTCGCGAGTCATTATTCAGTCGGCTGCGACTCGAGCATAGCTTTCTGGGTAGAGACCGGTTCGTCCGTCCTTTCGACCCGTGCACCAACCTTGGTCGTCGCGATCACAAAGCTTCTCAAAGACATCACCTGCAAGAATTGATCGACATTTCAGACAATTGAACAATTTAGTAAAAGGGTTTTCGTAACATAACATAAATAAAGCCAAATGTTGTGATTGCTCTGTAGACTATGGGAAGATCAGACAGAAAGGGAGAGGCATGACCATACGCAATCGTATGCTGATGCCAAGAAAATGAACTTATCAACAGATTACACCCATCATTAAATCACTGACTATCTCTCGATGGGCAAATAGATCACGGCACTTCTCTTCTCTCCTCATTCTTTAACTTAACCAAGACCCTGCTTCAGGAGATTTAAGTCAAATAAATTGACACTGAATTCAATTTAATTTAACTTCTACTGTCTTTGGTTATTATTTCTGATATCTAATTCAGTAAATTTATGCAATTAAATTGAATAAAATCCTTTAAATGATAACCTGATTTAAAAGTCAGTTCATCTTCTTCTTGACCGTTATAGTCGTAGAGCGCTCGCACTTTCACTCCGCCTCCGCTCGTCTGCTCAGCAGCGTGAGTCGTCAGCTCATCGCCAAAAGGATTCTGCTCAGCACTGAAAACAGATGACAACATCATCTTAATCATGATTAATATTATTATCATAAAAATCGCTGTTATTTTTTATCATAATCATGATTAATATTTTATCATAATCATGATAAATATTATCATCACAATCATGATTAATATCATCATAATCATGATTGTTATTGTTATCATAATCATGAATAATGTTATCATCGTATTCATGATTGCTATTTTTTATCATGTAATCATGATAAATATTATTATCATTTATCATGATAATATTATTATCATAATCATCAGTTATTATCATGATTGGAATTTGCAAGCCCTCTCCCTCACTGTCTTATCCTCCCACCAACAGCGTATGGCAGAGAAGAGATTTTAAACGTACTGCCTACCATGGCATGGATTTGAAAATTTGGATCTGAGGTTGATATATTATTTATCAGGATTAAAATCAAGAACATTAGCAAATAATGGACAGTAATTGAATTCAGCTCTGAATCATTGAGAAGGTGAATAGGTTGGAAGGGCAAGCAACATATCAAACGTTGTTATCATCAAGTAATCTAAACTTAATCTAGGTCGTCTATCGTATCACTTATTCATGCATGTGCGTGTGTATATGCACGTGCGTATACTGTGTAGGTGTGAGTGCATCTGTACTGGTCGGTGTATGTAGCTACGTGTCCATGCATAAGTGTATGTATTGTGGTCTGACTGTAGACATGAATGTGTGTATTGTATACACGTGTATGACGGTTCACGAATGCATTTAACAACACCTTGCACCATTGAATGCAAATTATATCAGTTTATCTTATGGATAAAACAAAAGGTCAATCTTCTAATCTCGTGGTCTAAAGATTAAATACAATGCCTGCTCTTTGCTCCTACTTCCACTATGCAGAACCGTTTCTTCTCGGTGGTATGCTCCTCAACCTGTCCTGGCCCCTCCTTGATGCTCCGCCCCCATTTCTAGACGTTTCAAGAACTCCTTCTCACGCAATCCTCTCTCTCATCTTATTAGACCGTAGGGAGTGCCTCTGAGTAGTCTCCTTAAAGAGGAGCTATATTTATAAAAATTCTCATATACTACTGACTAAATCAATGAACTACAGGCAACGTTTTGCAACACATGAACTAAAGTAGAAGAAGTCAAAGACTGAAAAAATTGTTATCATGCACTAACTAATGATAAACATCATATTCACGATAAACATCATATTCACGATAAACATCATATTCACGATAAACATCATATTCACGATAAACATCATATTCATGCAGAATACAGAATACAGTCTACAGCTTTATAACGAGTTCTAAAGAAACAAACCAGGCAAAGAAAATAAATAAAAACCCAGTGTAAACTGACTATAAACATAATAAACATCCTAATAATAATAATAATAATATTCTCTAACAATAACATGCTACAGAACTATAATGATGAAGAACGTAAACATGCCGTAAGGATGAATAGAGAATATTCTCTATTTAGAGAATATTCTCTATTTAGAGAATATTCTCTATTTCGAGAAGTCAGAGCATCTCTGAAATAAAACAGTAGTTAACCATTTACAAAACACAATTCTCCATGCTGCATGAATAGATTTTGGCACATGCTACAACACCCAGAAGAGAACATGCAGAGCAATACCAAGCAGTCAAGGAAGAGCCATGTCTGTTTCTGTCAGCCTGTCTATCTGCCCAAGTCTGTTTGTCCGTCTGTCTCTTTGTCCATCTGTCTGTTTGTCTGTCTGTCTGTCTGTCTGTCTGTCTGTCTGTAAGGTGAGCAATCATCATGCCACAGAACACATGCAACAATGTCGTGCATGCAAATGATATCAGATCAGATGACTGGAACCTCGTGGGCGCTCCTCCCTTGTGATGATGATGGCGCGCTGGAGTGACTGGAGTGCCAATTGGAGATGGAGAGGACGACTCAAGGTCATCCTCAAAAGGATTCAACAGAGGATTATAGTCGGCTTCTCTACAATCACGAGAAAACGTCACACAACTTCCAACCATCGCATTCCTTTCGCTTGACTGCTTCCGCGAAATAATCAACTTTTCAGCACAATCCTTTGACACAAGTCGACTAGTTTTGGATTACACAATACACAGTGTTACACCCATATCAGATGACATGTATGCCTAAGACGACTTAACGCTAACGAGTTAACACTACTTAATTCAAATCACACACTTTAAAACTGATCACCTCAACAAAACGTTACATTACAATTACGTTCATGTGTATCAACCACTAAACCGAAAGAGGGAGAAGAGTTACGGCTGCACTCTTTCAGTGACAGGGTCACACTTTATCGCTTCTATTTCCATACTCGGAAAGTAAATAAGCAAATGCCTATATAAGTATATATTCTTTAATAAACCAATAGACCAGAAACGTCAATCTCTGTGCGCCGAACACAGTGCGACAGGAAGCCAGTGCAACGAGTGCATCGCATACAAATCAAACGATGAGCAGAAGAAGCAGCAGCATATATAGACGACAACGAACCTTTGAATGATACTTCGGTTCATGATCGGATTATGCGTCTGCTGCGTCTGCTGTGGCGCTGGTTCCCTGGCAGACGTGTTGTTGCGTACGGACGTGGCTGAAGGTGGCGCCACCATCTGTGGAACGTCGTCGCTGCTGTTTGACACCGGAACGTATTTCGTCGTCTTGTCTTTGCGCGTCAACGTCGTCACGTCGCTCGAGTATTCCTGGAAATGTATAGAAATGAAAAGACGTAAGAATCTACTCGCTTAAGAATCTACTTATGCTTGCTCAGTGGCAGAGGCAACGTTAAAGCGTGAGTTAAAGGGATTTTATGTATTTGTGTAAATATGTTTGTATGTATGTCTGGATGAATGCACACATGTGCATATGCATTTTTAGACTACTTTGTATGTGTTATTCATGTATGCATATACGTATGCATGAATGAATATATTCTAAAACTCTGGGTTCACATGTACGTAATTATTAATAATCTTCGTTTCATTTGAATCTGACAATCAAGTATGCATATGTACATGCATAATTGCATGCATATGTGTTTGAGAAGTATATACGTGAGTAGCGAACCTCAAACTCCGGCCAGACCATCTGCATGTTGACGCCGTGATTCTGCGACCACCATTTGAGATCCTGCGTTGCATCGGAAAGATCGATCGTCCACCGACATCGATCGTAGATACCAGTTATGCTGACGATACAAACAACAAACAAGACAAACATCAATTGCTAAATATGCAAACATACAATGCAAACATAGATGCCAGTTATGCTGAGACGATACAAACAACAATTGTTAGCCACGGAAACATACAATGCGCATTGTGTATACACAGAGGGAGAAATAGAAACATTTCTAGAAGGAAAGAGAGAGACACACACACACACAGAAAAACGAGAGGGAGGGAGGTTGAGAAACATAGAAAGGTAGACAGAGAGACAGATAGAGACAAAGATATACAGACAGAAGGAGATAGAGAGACAGACGGACAGACGACAGAGAAAGATAGAGACAGGGAAAGATACACAGAGATTAGAGACAAATAGACATACAGACAAAAGAAGAGAGAGATACACAAAGACAGATATAGACATACAGAGAAAGAGAGACATACATACACACAGACAGACAGAAACAGAGAGTAAGTAAATAAGAATATTCTTTATTTGACCACCAGCAAACGCACAGTAGTTTACAGAGGCAATAAATAATAATAGAAAACATTTATGCAAGGTTATACAACATTCGCATAATAAAACTTCACAGAGACAGACAGAGAAATATGCAAAGAGACAAACAGACAGACAGACAGAGACACACACATACTCGGTGATCTTGGTGAGGTCAAGGCAGCCATGAAGTCCGATGAGAATATCTTTGAAGTAACCGAGTCGTTTATTCTCAAATTCCTGCGTTTGTTCGAACACTTCTCGAATGTCTTCGATGTAAACGTTCTTGTACGACGTCAGATCCTTCAACGCTTCCTGGTATTTCTCCTCCAACTGATCCATCTCCTTACGACACTTCTCCACACGCTCCTGCAGCTTCCGCGACTAAAAAGAAGAACACGAAGAAGAGTGCTCAATCCCTTAACACGTTTACAGTGTAATAAAAATTTTAATAGTTAAAACTGGACGAGTTAACTCAGGGATCACGGTAAAGGGGTTAAGAGGCAGGTGCGGATATGAAGTGATAGTGACTTTATTTTCTTAGCCTTGGCATATGAGGATGGGTGGTTAGTGCTCTCCTTTTTCATTTAATTGTCTCACCAAAACTTCACAATAATGCTACTGATAATAATATTTTCTAAATAAAAATCTGAAAAAAATGTCCGACACCAGAAAATGCCTCCTAAATAGCTTGGTTAAACTGGAATCTTTCCCACCTGGTCCTCTGACTGTCCTGGAGTGGCAGCCTGAGCGGAAAGGGTCTTTTCCGTCTTACAAGCGTTGTGGAAATCTTTTTTCGTCTTTAATACTTTGGTCAACTTCTTCGCCCACGGCTTCTGAGCCTACAACAGCAGACATGCAAACGCCAAAAATCAACAGATTATGCTAAGGAATTTTTAATTAATTAATTTATTTATTTCATGATGTCAAACAGCCAATTTCGGAGTAAAAAACACGGTGGACCTTGATCGAATGTTAAACTTTTGAGAGGAAAATCATTTTGCATTTGATGAAAATGTTGTTGGAAAGGTCGAAGATGGTGACAGAATAAATTGTTTTCATTGCAATTTAAACATTTCGATTGATGTTTTTATATAAAGAATGCAATTTAGAAACTAACTCAGTGATTAAATTTTGGAATGCATGAAATAAAACTAAAATTTAAAAAAGTTATTCCTGATTTGACATCTACAGCTTACCTTTTTGAAGTCATCATCGAATTGCTTTGCCTCCTTGCATCCTGTCACCATCTGCTTCTTATAATTATCCGTCTTCCACTTCTTGACGTCCGCGTGGACCTTCATCAGGTTCTCCTGGATCCTCAGATGAATCTCTCCCATCGACTCCGCCTCCGTCAGAAACCCGAGCACCGTCGCTTTGTGCGTTCCATATTCCGGACCTGAAATAAATGCATATCCCGTTCGGAAAATGCATCAACTGTGCATTTGGATGACTAGCTATGCTTTGATGGATTCATCTGCAATTGATGTCTTTAGCATTTCTATAAAAGCCATTAGAATGGATTAGATCAGATGAGATTAGATTATAAGATGATCAGATTTTCACCAGCACTGGATGAGAAATTGTGAGTTTGAATGGCATATTTAGGAAAACGAAGAAACCTTCAAAAGTTCCGCAAACTGCAGCAGCTGGCCACATGTAGAGCATGGACTTCTATAGTGATGCCTTAAAGATACTTATGACATCATTTGATATTTAATATTAAACAAAATCATTGTACAGTGCAAGTCTTACGGAGAGTCTACTGAAAAGAAGAAGAGAGGGGGGTTGAAAAGACGGGGAAACAAAGCCAACAAATATAAAATTCATACACACATACATAATACATGCAATCAAAAACATATCACTAGAGAAGAAAGTTCTGGTGAAGCTACAACAGGTCAAGAGCAGTGACCATTTTCATTAGCAACTAATTGCCTCATCAAATAATATAAATTTACAACAACAGCCTTAACAGAAAGTGAAAACATGCACACAACCATAATATGTCAGCTACTCAGGGTAGCTGACACATGGTTGGGAACGTTCCCACTGCTCTCGAATTTCTTGCCTTGCGTTCCCACTGCTCACCATGCATGGAACCCTGAAAACATGGGCGTTCCCAATAAAACTTTATCAGCATTCCCACTGCTCACCCAAACCACTTTAACCAGTGCATCTACTGATTAAACAATTTATGCTGGCAGATTCAAAAGGATTCACATAGTAAACAGAATACGAATAAACCAAAGCAAGACCCTGGCATCTATATAAATCTGCTTCGTTTTACAAAGTCTGTACCTTTATCGATTGTCTCTGACCATTTCTTGCTCCACGTCTTCAATCTGTTCGCGTATTTCATCTCAATTTCTGCTCGTTCAGTGATCAGCTTCATGATCTCGTTGCACATGTGCATCCCATCTTCAGTTCGCTTCACTGTTCGCTTGTAGCCATCGATTTCCCAGAAGCTGTCACTAGATGGCACTAGGATCTCGTCATTTACCGACATGATCACTTTTATCGCTTCAGCAACCCTGCTTCTAAATTCAATTAAAACATCACATTTATGCTCTTACATCAGTAACCAAAAGAAATGTCCATTGATCCCCAAACAAGTCATCTTATGTTCATGTTACAAGCCATGTAGCGCTGTTATTATTCAACATTTCAACTCGTAGCTTAAAACAATTCGTAGATGTTGCAGCAGTAAACTGACCGATTGACCGACCCAAAGTAAACCGTATTTGAGTTTTACAAAGTCTCACAAAGAGTAATTACATACCAATCGTTATAAATCTGACGACACAACAGAGCCCTACAGTACAAGGACAACATATTTCAGAGCAGACAGGTTTCGTCACAACAATGACACAAATCCAATCAAACCAATACGCCTGATAAATTTAAATGATCAATATACGCGCACCTTTCGTCTTTTAACGAACCTTTAAAACAAAGGTGAAGTATTAGATATAAAGTGCAATAATTAAAACTTATTCGTTCAATACGACTAGAGACACAAAAAGTTGGTGGGTGAATATGCGGAAGACTCGCCGAGATTTCAGCTAGGGATGACCAGCGCTTTTTTTATTTGATTTTATCTTAACCTTCACACAACAACAATCTAGCACTATTGTTACTGAAGCTAAAATCTGACGATTCAAAAACTGTATTTTCCAGTTCTTCTGTCTCTTTCACTTAGATACTAACACTTATCACACAAAATTCATCGTTTAAGAAATCAGTGTTCTTATTGACGAAAATCTTAGATGATCCATAAGCTTCTATAGCGCCACTGTAATGCTCGTGGATTCAATCGGTGATTACTTCTACGCAAAGTCGCTGTAGAAGACTTAGTGAAATTAATTTCAGGGCGAGTCGGGTAAAAAGTCAACACGGGGTCTAAAAATGCACACGGACACAGCCTACGGAAAATTGAACAAGTCCAGAAGAAAAGAGTATAGGCCTATATTCGTTTAATCAAAAATCAGGTTGACAAGCCGCAACACAGTTAGGCTACAAGATGAAGAGTGCTGTCGTTTCACGGCTCGGATGTTATTTAACAGTTTTTTCATAAAGGGTGTCACACGCACCCAATCAAACAACGAGGAACAATCTCCCAACATTTCATTGAAAATAAATATATATGAGGTCGTTGGTTTAACCCCAATTGATTTAGGCTACCTTGTGCAAAAGTTTTAGGGCCTATGGACTTTTTAGTAGGATACATTTTCTCAGTGCCACAGACTTAATTACAACTTCCAATAGGCCTATTGCACACACTCCACCTAAGGTCCTAATTAATGTAATCGCCTTATTGTCTTTAAGGATTTATGTAGGCCTTATATTGCTTGACCGGCATATTTTTTATTCATTAGGCTATCGTGATATTTTTCCAACCATGGCTATCTTCGAGGAATGTATTTTGTTTGCATATGTAAAAATACAAGCAATGTGTACATTATAAATGAAAAATAGTAATAAACTTGCAAGAGCAATGCCACTTTGCGGTTAACTTAGGGTCCAAAATATCACAAAGGGTTAATGTATTTTTTTCGTTTAAAGGAACAGCCGTCGATCAATTTATGTCCTCGTTTTCATCTTAATTAATATGTAGAAGCAAACTTTCAGGTAAATTACCGTAAGAAGTTTTCCGAGAAAATTTTCCTCGAAATCGTTTAAAGTTTAATTGTTTGGCGATGGCGTGGCTTATAATTAGAAGAATATCTGATGGTGAGTTGACGTTTTTATGTTCTTGTGTAGGCGTAGCGATTGATTCCTTTCTCGATTGAAATGATGTTCTAACTCATATTATCGCCCAACATCTACATCCGCCTTTCTTCAGAATGAGCTTTGAAGCTTTGTTGATGTTGCTATCTTTCGCACATACTCAGCGCAGAAACGAAGAAGTGATGCAAAATGATTTTGATGGCGAGATTCGGCATTACGGGCGTAAATATAGTAATCGAAACGTAAGAGAAGGAACGCCTTACTTTGCTTTTCTCCTTTGCTTTCACTCTGCCCTACGCTACTTTCTGTATGCGTGGGCGATTGCGTGCTTAAGTCACAGTTGTTGATGTTTAAAGCATATTGAAACCACACGCTTTCCTTTAATTTATATTCAGTACGTTAGGGTTGAGTTTAAAATGGCACTTGATCAACACTCGACTCAACAGATTTAAGATATTTGTTGTGTCGTGTTATTAATTATCTTTTTTATGCCGGAAAACATTAACAGCAGTTGACAGAAATATTCAGACCATGTAGTTTGGTGGAATGGTCTGAATATGGCAAACGTGTTCACAGAATTCTAGCATATGTTGAGGTTCATAGAGCAAGTTCTCATTGCAGTGCTACACAAATTATATGTTGTATGTTACTGTAAGTAGTGATTTGGTTTGAGTATAGCATCTGCTATTGGTAGCACCATTGCTACTGACAGTGGCTCTTTTGATCTTATATCTTCCAGTCTTGCTCAACCTAAACAAAAGTTCTAGCATTAATTAGAACTCTGTCTTCTCTGTTTCCTCTCTGCCTGGCAAAGTCTGGACTTGAATCTCCTTTTGATATTTCTGCATAACCCCTCTGACTAGACACAGCATTCATGCATAGAGTGATTCCCTGTGCTTATTTTTCAAGTGACACTTTAGAAATCTGGAGTTTACGATTAGAAACTTGTGCTGTTGGTCGCTGTAGTAGGAGTGTCCGACAAAGCATCGAGAAGTGATGAATGAGTCAGTGCACAATTCGACGAATTCCACGAGCACCCGGTCGGAGATGGGCGACCAGGCGGACGGGGGTCACGTCATGTCCGTCGACAGCGTGCCCAGCAGCGTGTCCATGATGCAGTCAACCATGCTAACCGACCTTCAACTCATCTACATGCTACAACAGCAGCAGCAGCAGCAACAGGGTGGGGCAGGGGAGGCCACCATGATGCTGTCCCCAGGGTCTTTACCCTTGCTGATGTCCTCGTGCCAGGTCATGGCCTTACACCCAAGCGTGTCGCAGCAGTTTGTGTCTAGCTCCTCAACGGGAACATCGCCCTCCTCTCTCGCCAGGTCGCCCCTTCTGGCTCCTGACGGATCGATCGTCTGGCACCCCGCTGGCACTGACGACCAACTATCGGACAATTTCGACGAAGACCATCATCAGGGAACCAGCTTCAGTCAGCATGCGCAGGGAAACGGTGGACTGAGCCAGCAGACGGCTTCTGTCGTTGTCTCGCGAAACGCGTTGCAGATGAACAGCCATCAGCAGCTGTTGACGGTCAATGGAAGTGTGGCTGCATATCCCGGATACTCAGTGGTAAATGCTGCTTCAACTGTTGGCGGCCACCCCTCAGGTTTTGTGGTGTCAGCTCCGTCAAAGACAATTGTTGCCACGCCACCCAAGACCAATCTGGCAGCCAGTCTCGCGGCGCCTAAGAAGCCTCTTACGCCGTACATGAAGTTCAGCAAATCGGTAAGAATCTGCAGTTCTGCTAAAATACTGGTTGCTTCCCTATTTCGACGGAGGTTGGAAAAGCTGTCAGAATCCAATTGTAGGGCTGGCCTTGCTTGATTTGAAATATATGCTTTAAATCTTCTTTTAATTTATTTGATCAGCCAATCATTGTAAATTTATCATTGTAAATTTATCATTGTAAATTTATGTAGCATGGATCAGATGAGTTGGTAAATTACAGTTATTATGCCGCTGTTTTTATTTGAATTGCACCTAAATTGTAGACTTATAGCTCGTAAAAGCTTTGTGAATTTAAGTTGATCTATTTAGGGGAAACATTACAATAATTAGTGGCCTTCAATTGTCTGTCGTCTGTCTACGATGTCTAGATATGGCAGCACGTGAAGAACGCGAATCCATCGATGTCCGTCTGTGAAGTGGGAGCGAGCATCGGTCGTCTGTGGCGCGAAATGATCGACACAGAAAAACAGAAATACAACGACGAATTCCAACGAGAAAAGGTTCAACGACAAATTATCATTTTAAGTAGACACGTTGTTTGCTTGAATTATGTTTGCAACTGAAGATGCCGTTCTACAATTCTAAGATTTCTTATTGTTTATTTTTGTTTTTACTCAAATTTTGACATGGAAAAAATCGCATGTGATTAGTCAATCGCCAGGAAAAGAACTTTTTGTTATCCAGATGTTTTTAAAAAAGCTTGAGTCATTTTTATTGGTCTTTTATAACATTGTTATTGGCTCCCATCGTATCCTTTAGTCCAAAATGAGTTTTGCTGACGTTTTAATGATCTTTATCCTTTGTTTATTTTCAGTATTATATCTGATTAAAACACTGAGCTTTCCGTGTCTTAAATTTCCATTCTTTTCATACTTAAATTCTCAATTTCTCGCGTGTGTCTTTCCAGGCCGTCTACGAGGTTGAACTGCAGACGTATCTGCGAGCGACTGGTCTTCAGGTTTCCGATCTCGCGAAAACAAAGAAGAAAGACACGAGAGATCGGTCGAAAGCAGGCGCAGCAGCAGCAGCGGCGGCAGCAGCAGCAGCGGCAGCGGCGATGTCAAATCAGAATTACGCCAAAACTGTGATGGCCCTACCACTGTCCAACTCAAGTCCCGTCGCTTTGGCCGTAGGAGGGCGTGAAGGCGACACCGAGGGCGCCCCTCGCCTGCCACACATCTCTCAGATGTGGTCAGGCCACTCAGTGATGCAGCAACCACAGGGCGCCTCCCTCTCAACCGCACCCACCCCTGCCTCCTCCTCCTCCGCCGCCTCACAGGTCCAAAACATCCTTAGAAATGCGTCTAATCCTTTTGACACGACCCGACTGAAAATGGTGGATGTCAACAATCAGTGCGTATGATTATCATCATCAGCATTAATGATAATATTGTATTATTTTGTTAAAACATTTATAAAACATCTCTAATAGGGTGAACCATTAAGAAGCACCCAGTGTGCAAGGCCATGAGAGAAGAAATAGGCAAATTGAGAAAAGTACAGGAAGAGGAGAGATTACCAGAGCTAGAATTTCAGATTGAGTAGATGTACATCTAACAAAGAAAGGAACCAATTGATAATTTTAATTTATATAATAAATCATTAATATTATACTGTGTAACTGACTTTACATGCAAAGCTGCTGTTAAGTGGCACTAGGATTACTTGCACGCAGATAAGGAAGTCATTGTAGCGAGACCAGATGCTCAAGAGTCTTGGAAAGGAAGGGAAGGTTGGAGATGGATTCATAGCGTTACACCTCTTCAGCACTGATCTGAATTGAGAGAATAGCAAAAGTTGGTCATAAGCAAATTTAATTAAGAAAATTAATTAGCGTAATGAATTAACGATTGCCAGATGAAAACTTGTTCATACTCCTAGGTACCGTTACAATATTATTATTATTCTCTTGAACTGATCTGTTTAGGTCGTCGCATGACGCTCACTCATCACCAGGTAGAGTTGCGACTCTCGTTTCCAACGAACTACCGTCTGGTATGTCATGGACGTGGATGAAGGCCGTCGACCCAGTGACCTTTGACCCCACCCGGTCATCGTCCTTTCATCTGGACGCGTTGGATGCATCATCATCGTTGCACAGTGCCTATCTACCACACGACCAAGGTGTCAGCATCACCAGCCTGACCAGCGCCATGGCAACGGCCAACCAGCAGCAGCAGCAGCAGTCACTCATGGAGTTCTACTCTGCGTCCGACAGCCTTGAACCGGGCGAGGTCGTCGTCGAAGGTCTTCAGCCGACGTTGATGTCAAAGGTTTCGTCGTTTTCATCGTCTCAGCAGAACGGAAACATCATCGCGTCTGCGCACAACATGTACAACAGCTATGCCGTTAATCCGTGGAACCGCTACAAGCAAGCTGCTGCTGCTGCGGCCACCACCACCGGTGCTCCGAAGGTGATGGTGGAAGCGATCTTCGATAGGGAGCAGATCCTTCATACGGAACTCGTCCATTTGCGTGGATCGCTGTCGGAGAAGACGAAGGAAGTGGATCAACTGTCGAAGGAACTCGAAGTCGCTTACGAACTCATCAACAAACTCCAGCAACAGGAAGACATCTCTCCATCATCATCTCACTCAGGTCCACATCCTCTTCCGGGGGAATCGGTTGATGTCGTCATCCAGCCAGATGGAAAACTGGATGGCGAAGAATCGAGTGATTTATCTGGAGTGGGAAGACAGCAGGTCCTCCTTCAAAATGATGTGAACATGAGAAGCCAGGAATCAGGGTTTGAGGTGGATGAGGATTTGAAGGAGGAGGAGAAGATAAGTAAAGAAGTAGACGTGAAATTGGAAGGATTGGAACAGCAGCGTGACGTTGCAAATGACTTTCATCGTCGTCATGGTAGCTTGCTTTCAACAGGGATGATGCAGGATAGAGGAGGAGGTGAAGGAGGAGGAGTGAGCAATTCCGAGTTGCTTGGCTGCACAGCCGACGATCAAACGGAGATTACAACGGAACAACGAATCGTTGTTGCACAATTTCCCGACGAGCGAAGCAACGTTGTTTTGTTGCAGTTTGAGTCGACGAGTCTGCAACATCGCGACGAAGAGCAGAAGACGCAACGAAATGAAGAGCTTGAAATGGAGGAGGAAGTGAGAGCGGGTCACCAGGAGCAAGGCGTTTCTGATGAAATGGCGTCTACGTCATGTTACGTGGCGGAGGAATTAAAGGAATCAGGTGAAGAAGATGTTAAGGAGGAAATAGTATCAGGGCAAGAGGAACTGGTTCTGCCACCTTGATGTCTGTCACAGCCTCTCACAATTCTTTAAGCACGACAGTCTGATCATACGAAGAATAATTCAATACACATGGCACTTCAAATCTAATCTAAGTTAATTGAACGACTGCACAGTTGAAATGCACAGTTGAGGGTCACGTCAAGTGAGGTATAAAGGGAAGAAATCATACTGTGTGCAAGCAGTATGGTTGATGTCGGAAGGGGTTGGAAAACGAAAAATTACAGTATGGTTGGTAAACAGTTTTGCTGCAGTGAGGTACAAATGATATTATTGCTCTGATGAAGAAGAAGAGTTTGGCATTGGGATCCCATGTGCCTGTAACGCTGTTCGAAGGTTGGTATTTCAAGATTTACGGGAATTAAATTCATCTCCATTGCTTGGTAGAAGATCTTTAGATGCCTTTAACGTCGGCATACCGATGCATCACATGATTATTACGAATGCTGGAAGTCTGGTTTAGGAATTATTGCAGAGCCTGCAATCAATGGTGGCTTTTCATTGGAAAAATTAATGTGCTGCATGGCTGTCCTAAGTTTTGCAATGTGGCTGCGACTTTTTCTTGGTTCTTGGGTTGATGATGGGTGAGAATTGGCTTGACGTCCTATTTCGTGATGCTTCAGTTCTTGAAAATTTCAGAAACTGTCTCGCATTTGACCAAACAATGTTGAGGTAGGAGTTGCGATAAACTGTTGCCCATTTGAGTCGTCGTATACGTGAATATGTGTGTGTGTGTGTGTGCATGTGTGAAGTGATCTATTTTTGAGAACGTGGGCAGAAGGAGAAGCGTTAATGCACCTTTGTAATCGTGTAGTCAGTTTCGTTGTTGAGAAATCTTGTATTTTTGTATTTCTATGCTGTTTTGTTGCTCAAACATTTGTACGTCGCAGTGTTTTCGTTTTTTGAAAAGAAGTCTATCTGTGGGACTTGCTCCTGTGCAGCATTGAAATTTCAGTTGTAGTGTATCATGTGAAATATTATATTATGTGCTGCTCTCGAAGACACATTGCTGCGCTGATGCGCGCAGAACGCTTTGCAAGAAATTGCTCAAACCGATTTCGTCTAATTCATCCTCTGTCTGCAACGAGAATAATTTTTTCCAGACGCACGAAAGATTTTGAAATGCTGTAAGATGTAGTGCTGTTCAATTCTCGACAAGAATCAGTGGAGTATGTTAGCAGAATCAGACAAATTGTCTCAAGATTTGTTGACATCTCAGATGAATTGGTGAGTAGAAAAGGAAGTTAGTTAACTATCAAAGTTTCGAGGCTGTTGAGGGGCTTGCCTCAGTTACAACTAGCAAACGTTTAAGTAAACAACAATTTATTTGGAAACAAAGAAATATGTCAACATACTTCATCGATGAGAGAAAATTCTGAAAGTGAGGATCCCTTAACCGAGAAGAAACTACAGAGACAGAATTCAAGGATTCAAAATAATTTGAAGCTGATGTTTAGAACTTTTGTTGGTAAGGAAAATGAGTCTATCATCGAATCGCATGGTTAGCCTAATTCTGCAGCTAGAACTGTTTCTGCAGCTGTATCATTGTTTTAATAGGTGCACGAGCCATCAAAAGAGTTACAAGTATATTTTAGAATTTGTTTGCAGTCAACTCAGATTGCTGAATCGATGTTTTCACAAAGTCTGACATCGCAGACGAATGACGCTCCTTAATTTACTCATTCCTATGTTGGACCCCAGGAGGAGGCACTTTATGTGTATATAGATGTACATAATTTTGTTCAGGAATATTTATCCATAACTTATAATGATTTTTATCTTAGAAAAAAGAACGGTACAAGTTTTAAGTCGTCCACTAAAAATTCTGCCTCTGGTTTTAATGACGAAAACATTTTGGGATGCGGTACACAGTGGCCGAGTGTTCGAAAAAAAAATGAATTTTTTTTGAGAATGTTGGGCTAAGGAGTTTGGTGGGCATTCTTTGAGCATTATTTACTCCTTCACCCTGAGACACAAATCAGAGAAGGCAATGTTGAAAGCAGCGTTGACGATGTTGTGGAATGAAGGAAATTTACTCTCGCATCATTTTCAAAAGAATGTAGTAATTTTTAAATTTAAGAATTCCAATATGACCCCGTGAAAAATCAGTTTTAACTTAAATTTGTTGCTTTTATTTTAGAGTTTATTTTTTAATGTTTATATATATTTATCCTCGTTTGTAATAAATTCCGCAACACCAAATGCTCTCGCTGCATTCAAGTTGATGTTTCGAATGCAACCAGAGACTCTAAGATAAAGTCTCATTTCGTAGAATTCTCATTCGTACTCGAGGTTAAGAATGTTTTTGCTAAAACAGGCACTTTCCAATTAATTCACTTGCTGATAAATTCATTTGATTTATAATGAGCATCATATCTAGCTTGGGTAAAAAAAATTAGGAGAAAATAACACTACTAAATAACAGTAATAATAACAATGTCGTAGTAATGCTAGTCATTCCAGATTAAACAAGTCTCCATGATATAATTTTACATTTGCCCATTGTATTAAAAAACCTTGACAATAAATGTAATACATTTGATTACTAATCATTATGATTATGGTGATGAATACACCACAACAAAGAGTTTCTCATGTGCAGCACAAAATGATTAAATGATCATCGTAATTTATTAAAGTTTTAGACGATAAATTTGAATTTAACAGGTGATGTTACGTGTAACGGTTGTTTCGTAGTAAGGAAAATGGTTACGTTTTACTGTTTAGTTGTTTTAGTTGCATTTTTCTATTTTGTTATTATTGTACTTTGCCGGGTAAATTAGCATTGCGACTCATTCCCTAAAGAACCATTGAAACACACATCTATTTTTAATGACGATCATGATGATCTCGCAGCGGAGTGTTTTTGGGTCTTTACGTTAATATAAAAACACATGATCATCGGTTGAGTGATGTTATTGCGATTATGTTAAACATTCGTTTTGTCTCATTCCTTTCCCATTTGATTTTGCAGTTCACGTGGTTTTTTTCTAAATGGTCTTTGTAAGTTTCTGTGAAATAATGGTAATAAAAAGATGCATATGAAATAATACCAATAATGATGAAATTGTTTACAATGGTGCATTAATTAATTATTTAATAGTCGCTGAAGTTAAGGTCAACTCAAAATCAGTTTTACATTGATTTTAAATGTTTGCTTGTTCTGCACTATTTCTTTTACTCTTACAGTGAAGATAGGATTGTTACTTAATTTAGAATGTTTAAAAAAAGAATTTAAGGTCTCTTTTGAACTAACTCTAAAATATATGCAAGTTTTATATGAAGGAGAGTGAGGGTTTGAGTACTGGTCACTGTGTTGATCGTTGCTACACAAAAGCAAGTCTCCTTAACATTGCTTTTGTTGACGAATAATATTGGAATTTTTTTCTCAATTCTTCTAAGGTTGGAATGTTTAACATTAGGATTTGCTGTTCCCTCATATTGTGAATAGTTTTATTGACTATAGCAGTCACACTTCAATGACATTAATTATGCATTGGATTTCCAGTCGCTTTTAATAAACTCTCGCTATTAAAGGGTTAACCGGTACATCTGCATACTATTGTGGCTAGACATCTCCACAGGGTCTTTAGAATTTGTTATATTCAATGCTTTAGTTATGAACTAAGTATCCCAGATTTTGTTATTCAAGGTTTTGTTGAGTGAGTTGATATTATTCTAGAACAGCAGCGTTTGCCTAATACTCTTAATGCTGGCAATACTTGTAGTCTGTGCAGTTTTCTGTTTTAATGTTCTAGCATGTTTTAAGATGATGATGATGCAACGCACAGTTTCTGTAAGGTGATGGTAGTGTGTTATGTTCTTCAACTGAAGCTGTGGCCCACTCATATTGGCAAAAAGTAATTGCCGTAGGCCACTTTATGTTTGAACATGGTAACAGAGTCAGTCTTATATGGAAAATGTTTGAGTCTTCATTGAGCGTGTCATACGTTCTGTGCTGAAACCCTGACCACAGCTAATTGGAGAATAAAATCATGCGTAAACTATGATTAGGAAAAGCTAATTTTGAGTTAAAATTTGAGTTACAAAACAGAAAATACTTGCTTTATAAAAATATGTAGAGTTGCATTAAATTGCTATTTTCATTTATGTCAGTTTGTTTTGAAATTTCGCCATCGCAAAAACTATTGCTGCGGATTTTAATGATCAATTGATTGATTAATCATTAAAAATTGGTATTGATTAATTTTGGACCCATTGTTTGGTTAATTTTCTAGTAATTGCTCTTATTTCATGATGTCAAGCATCTATTTTTGACGTAGGCAACTTGGTGAAAATGATAATGTGAAATTTTTGATTGGTCAATTAAATTTTTTGCATTTGAGGTAAATGCTAATGAAAGGGTCCAAGATGGCAATAAAATTAATTCTTTTCACTGGAACAAACAATTCAATTGACTTTTTTGGCAAAAAGAAATTAGCAAATATCAGTTACCACAATATTTAACAGTTTCTACGCTTTACGTAATGTCGACCAAATTATTCGAATTTAGTCGATTGCTCGCGATTAATATTTTTGAGATTAATCGGTTAAAATTAATTCAATCAATACCACACTCTAATCTCAACATAAGATATCAAACACATAATTATGCAGTAAAATCTGTTGTAGCTGGCTAATAATGAATCAGTGTTGCAAGTTGAAGATTCATGGATATTTATATTCACAATTTGTACAGGGTGGCTCAAAAAAAAATACCCCACCGGATAAAATGCAATATCTTCGCAACCCATTGAGGTTTTTCTACACAAATTTCCCAATTTGTAGGGGAATGAATTTGCAACAATCCCTGAAAGTTTCACTTTCAAATTTTCATTTTTGCAAAAGTTACAGCTGTTTAAACTTTCAATTCCGTTTTTTCGAATTTCCGCGGAAAAGTTAGCGTCACTTGTAGATTTCCATGTCAAATGATATCACTTTCACCACGACCGCAGAAATCCGTTTTACAGTTTATCGTAAAGTATGATGGGAGTGTCCACTCCCTGCTTTAACTCGAGATCAAATTGTTTTTGTGAAGCTCAGTATGGCCTTGTTGATCGATCCCACATTAGCAGAAAGACTTCCTTCAGTTAGTCAATGTTCTCCAACTTGGGATGAAATGTCTTGCATCGTTCCATCATAGGTTCCCAGTCGTAATAAACAAAGGGGTTAAGGTCTGGCGAGTTAGATGGTCATTCACCTGTGCCAATAAATTTACTGCAGTTGATGGCAATAAGATTGCATCATCATAGTCAACCCTGCCGTGCGAGCAATCAGGCGCACCGTCCTGCTGGAAAATAAAACCAAATGTTAGAACATGCCTGCAGTCTTCAATGAGTCTGGGTAACAGAGTTCAACGGTAAGTTTGACATCTATAGCCTACTGAATGGGATGAAGTGCAGTCTTTCCATGCAGCCGTAACACACGCCAGCAGATTTGACGCCGAAACCATGATGTGCTTTGCAAACTTTACCTTTACGACTACCAAGCGAATTTCGTGAACATCGTGCTTTTTCCGTCATACCAAACGACCACTGTCTTCCTGCTTGCTCACACGGCAAGGTTAGTTATGATGACGCTACCTTATTGCCATCAACTGCAGAATTTGTTTCACAAACATGAATGACCAACAAACTCATTATACTTTAACCCTCTTGATTGTCACATAATGTGGAGCTGTGCAAGACATTTCATCCCAACTTGGAGAACATTGGCTGGCTGAAGGCATCTTGCTGGTAATGTGGGATCAGTTGCCGGAGGAGTCGATCAACAAGCCCATACCGAGTTTCAAAAAAGGAATTTGAGCTCGTATTAAAGCAGGGAATGTACACTGTCATCATACTTTACGATAAACTGTAAAACGGATTCCTGAGGTGGCAGTGAAAGGTGATATTATTTGACATGGAAATCAACAAATGGCGTTCATTTTTCCGCGGAAATTGGAAAAAACGGAATTGAAAGTTTAAACAGCTGTAACTTTTGCAAACATGAAAATTTGAAAGTGAAACTTTCAGGGATTGTTGCAAATTCATTTCCCTACAAATTGGGAAATTTTCGTAGAAAAATGTCAATGGGTTGCGAAGATATTGCATTTTATCCGGTGGGGTATTTTTTTTTGAGCCACCCTGTAGATGATTTTCAAGTACTTTGGTCTCAACCATATACGCACAAGTACTAATAGGCCTCGAAAGCACAAGTACTTTCAAGTACTTTGTGTAAATTATAGGTACACGTACTTAAATTCTATACTCAAGTTGTACTCAAGTAGGAGTACCAAGGGCTTAATTATCTGGTAATTTGTATTAGTTTATACTAGAATTATGGTTCGAATTTAAGGAGTTTGTTTATGTGGGTCAAAATTGTAGTTATGTTGTGAAGGCAGCTGTAGATACTATGGTCTGACTCACTAGATGATGATTGAATCCATTTTCAATCTCAATCCGTGCATAGGTGTCTGTACATACAGCTCGTATACTATGAACATTACTCAATTTTTGTATGCTAGTAAGTGGGTCAGGTCATCATCACAGTTGACCTGAACTACTTTAAAGGCTGTGGTACATAGCCAGACGTCATTCTTCGTGTTAACAATGCTACTTATATCATCTGACAGATAAGGTTGTGAACAGTTTCTTTGGGTATGCAGTGTGTGTGTGTGTGTGTGTGTGTGCGTGTGTGTGTGTGTGTGTGCACTACGTTGCGTGTAGTTGAACTACAAGCAGTTGCTGTACGCTAACGATTCATCATTGGTTTTTGCTTTTTTTTATTAAATAAATTGTTTCCTAGTCATTGTTTGTTCTTGCTGACTTTGACAATATTTGTCTAAACGCATATATTTTGTCATTTCCTACAACACAGTAAGTTAGTCAGTAGGCCTATGTCCTTTATTCAACCAACAGACTGCCATTCATATTTTGGTGTACACAATAGTTTTAACGTAAATAATACATCCTCAGAATGACAGTTTCACAGGCCAGCATAATCTGCTGGTGAAATTGTTCTATTGTGGATGCAGCTTATACATTAACTTGTTAGTTGAATGAGTTAACAATAATAACAACACAAACTCTTTTTGCTGTTAAACATTTTGGCAATCCATATAATAAATGTTCATCTTGCTTTTGTATTATTATTATAATTTATTATAATTTATTATTATTTATTATTAAGAAGAAGAGAAGATGATTATTGTATACCCAGAAGTTTATTCCATTCATTAATAGACCTATATCAAAAAGATTATTATTGCACACGCACACTTTCAAATTTCCTAAATGATCGTGTGAAAGTCACCTTGAAATGAAGATCATATACTCAGAAGTTCTTCTGAGTTTTCGAGCAGTTTTAATCTAGACTCTCTGCATTGGGGGGGGGGGGTTCATGGTTTGGGGGGGGGAGGGGCGGAAAAAACGGCCGCTTTGGACGAACGGCAAGTCTGCAACCACTCAGCCAGACAACGACGACACCCTTTCCTTTGACCGGAATTTTTTCATCTTTTGTCTAAATTTCTTAGAAAAATTCTGTAAATTCTATACTTTTGAATCTGATGACTTTTATTACTTCAATGCTGCGCAGTCAAATTTTACTTCTGACAGAGAAAATTGAAATTTTCGGGGAAGAGGGGAAAAATTGGTAAGTATGTAGTGTGAACAAAACTATCGATTTTTGTCGGGGGGGGGGGGCAATCTCATTTCTGGAGGGGGAACGCCAGCGTTGCCACTCTCTCAAAAAAACCAAGTTGGAGCATAAAAAAAACCCAAGAAAACCCACGTTGCCCAAATCTTCAAAAATATCCAACATTTTCCCTCAAAAAATTTCTGACGACTGTTTTTTTTGTCATCCGGACCAAAAATTTCTCTAATTTCCAGTCAAAAAAATCTGACGACCTTTTTTTTTAGTCATCCAACACAAAATCTCCAAAAAACCCTAGTTTTTCACGAAAAAACCCCATTTCCCAAGTTCGTATCGAAAAAACCCAAGTTTTTTTCTGAAAAAACCCTAGATTTTTTGGTCGAAAAAAACACAAGAAAAAACCCAAGTTCGTCCACAAAAAAACCCCATTTCCCAAGTTCGGATCGAAAAACCCAGAATCTTGTGAAAAAACGCAAGGAGTGGCAACGCTGGAAAACGCGACTAAAAATTTAATGGATCCAGATTTGACGAGGGCCTATGACAACAGAGGCCGCTGCCCTCGAAAAAATTTGTTTGGCACTGAAGCGTCTTCTACATAAGTATAAGCAATGTTGACCGACGAATCATTGTACTCGCAGAAGCATGACCAAAAGTCAAAGTAAAATGATTGGCTAATTTTGAACCGACCCAGATAACCGTGAAATGATTGGCTTTTGGACGATAATTATTATGTTTTGATAGATAATACCTGAAATTTTGTGCTATGTTGTCTTTGTATTTTCTATAAAAGAATCGTGATTCATTTAGTTGAGTTTCACGCAAATTTGTTAATTATCAAAATCGGTGTTGCCAATTTAAAAAAATCGTTTCCTTCTGGTTGCAGAAGATGTCGGCGTCTAAGTTTTTTCGGAACTTCTTGACATTACCGCTGATGGTTAGGCCTACCCGTCTTTCAATAATAATAATAATAATAATAATAAATAATAATTAGTTTGAATGAATGAAGTTAGAAATCTGAGTAAATCTGCCGTTTTAGCAAACTCGATGATTAAATTTTCACTATTATGAGTCTACAACTTAAGTAAGTAAGTAAGTATTCCCTTTAATTCTCAGTTGCAGACCGAATTCTGAGTTACAAAATGATGACATACTATAACGGTTAAAGCATGTCTAGAACGGCATATTCTATTCTATTTTTGGATTTATAAAGCGCCTCTCACAGTACAACCTAATCAGAGGCGCTCCCAGTGTGAAGAACTCCTGGGAAAAGAAAAGTCTTAAGACACCTTGCAGAAAAAGTAAAGCCTCCACACAAAATCTGAGCATGAGTAACAGCAGGAAGACCAAATGTATACATGCTGTTATTCATATTATTATTATTATTATTCATAAATACATTATAATCATTCTATGAAATTCCATACAGGTAATACTAATAATAATTACTAATAAATTGTAGCCACTGCTTTTGAGTTTAATGTCGCAGCTCTAGGCTTCGAGAATGATTGAATCTGCGGCCCATGGGGTCAAAAATTGTAATCGTACATTTATATAGCGCCACTTCAAGAGAACTCCTCAGAGGCGCTCCAAAAAGGCGTTTGCAGTTCACGCTAAGAGAGCGCACAGCATCCTCATCAGCAATATGCAGAGCGGACATTACGCTGACTGAGTTGATCTGAAAAAGGTTGGACAGCACTGCTCTACGAGATTAAAACTGTGTTAAATTGAATTTGTTTATATAAATTTATATATAAAAGCTATATAAATTCTCAAAATGAATGAATAATTATTACTCTGAGAAGCCTTAGAAGAGCATTAAATAATATTTGTACACATGTTGTTGGTGATAAAGTTATATTTAAATTCTGTTTTGTGCATTTTAGAAATCTAAAGACAGCAACTGCCATCAGAATCGGTGTGTTTTGTTTTGATCTATAATCAATCGTTATCTATGTGTTTAGCATGATTCTTTTCTTAACGGCCATTTTGTAAAACATTCTGTTGCACTCTGTAACATTCTGAATGTCTGATTTTCGAATTTTATTTTTGCAAATTTCTTCGCATCAACAATACTTTTATTTGTTTTTGCAGAGTCTGATATATAGACTTGTTGACATTTTAATTTCTAAATTTAATGTATTAATTATATATAATGTGCGAGTATGAATGGGGAACCATTAATAGATGTATTTTTGTTTTATTTGAACTATTTCAGAGATAAACGACCTCATAACGATGATCTAAAAGAGACTAAAGGTAGCATATCTGCAATGTTATTCTCTATGTAAAAACCATGTTTTGACCAATGTGACTTAACATTTTTAATGATACTACATTTTAGTCTTCTTTTATCAGTTTTTTGTTAGATTCATGTTTGCTATTTCTATGACTTCCAAGAATTATGAAACGCTGAACTCTGTCAGTTTTGAGTTTATCTTTGTTTATATGCATTGTTATAACTAGTACTAATATTCAAAACATATACCATTGTTATTATTATTTTCCCCCTGACATACATATGACCCTTTGGGATTACAAAACATGAGCAGAACGATGTTCTGCAATGGCTAGACTTCACAGATGGTGTTGTCTTTACGAAAAGTGCTACAGTGACTGCATTTAATAAAGAGCATAGTCAAGCTTTGACGGAGAAAAGTAGACTTTCTGGCTAATCTCCTGATATTTGGGCAAGCTGGTTGCCAAGGAGGTTGAACAATGCAAGACCAGCTTGGTTATTGGACCCAGAGTTTTAAAGGCAAGGCAGTACAATCACGACATGGTATTGTATTTGGATAGTTCCCATTTGCTGCAATCTCGGCAGAAGCATCCACAACTGATGTGGTAATATTCTGCCAGGTTGTCGATAATGGTGGCATTTCAGGCACAGGATTTGCCACCATACCATGGAATCAGAATCATGCCATCAGATTGTCTCCGATCAGACCTGGCGAGTCTGAGCAGTGTTATGTAATATTATAATTATTGTTTTATTTTTATTTATTTACTTCTCACATTAGCTATAGCACATCTTTAAGCTCTCTTCTCAGAGGCGCTCCAAGAGTGCAAAAAACACAACCACTGCTATTGGTGGTATTAGTAATGTTCATTCATTCATTCAAGTATTTATATAGCGCCTCTTCAAGGAAACTACTCAGAGGCGCTCCCGACTCCAGCATGGCCAAACATAACAGTTTTTAAGTGCTTATAGAATGTGTCAGAGAGTGATCAAGGGAACAGGTGCAGCTCAAGTGGGAGGGCATTCCATACCAGCGGGCCAACCACAGAAAAAGCATGACTCTGCATGATAGATGATGTTATGTTATTAATATTGTAATATTGTAATTGTTGTAATTATTATTGTTCATAATGGTAATGATAGCTTGTTTTATTCTCGTTTTTCCTTTCTGCTGGTTTGCTGATGGCTGTAAATGTTTTTGCTTATGGTGCAAAATATGTAGAATGCAAGAAGGAATTCCAGTCCCCATTGAGAATTGATCGCAGCTCAGACCAGCATCAGAAGAAGGTTTCCGAAGATGTTCCAGCAACAGATCTGAATCAGACCCTGAATGAAGACCTACATCTGAATCTTCCAGCGATTGATGCAGCCACTATTAAAGACATAGACAAAAACGTTGATGACGAATATGGACAGAGCACCTTAACCAACATTCAAACTCATACACCGGCGACAGAGTGCAAGATGGAATTCCAGACTTTTCCAGAGAGCGTCGATCACAACTCAGATCAGCATCAGAAGAATGTCTCTGAACGTTCTTCGACATCAGATCTGAATCCATCGCTGAAACAAGAAAATGGCATACATGACTCACATCTGAATGGCATACATGACCCACATCTGAATGGCATACATGACCCACATCTGAATGGCATACATGATCCACATCTGAATGGCGTGCATGATCCACATCTGAATGGCGTGCATGACCCACATCTGAATGACATACATGACCCACATCTGAATGGCATACATGACTCACATCTGAATGGCATACATGACCCACATCTGAATGGCATACATGACTCACATCTGAATGGCGTACATGGCCCACAATTGAATGGCATACATGACTCACATCTGAATGGCATACATGACCCACATCTGAATGGCATACATGACCCCCATCTGAATGGCATACATGACCCACATCTGAATGGTATACACGACCCACATCTGAATGGCATACATGACCCACATCTGAATGGCATACATGACTCACATCTGAATGGCGTACATGGCCCACAATTGAATGGCATACATGACTCACATCTGAATGGCATACATGACCCACATCTGAATGGCATACATGACCCCCATCTGAATGGCATACATGACCCACATCTGAATGGTATACACGACCCACATCTGAATGGCATACATGACCCACATCTGAATCTTCGAGTGATTAACGCAGCCATTGCTAGAGACACAGACAGAAGCGTTGATGGCGCAGAAGAGAACAAAGGAGAGCAGGTTGCCACAGCGACCATCAATGGACCAAGTTGTTTGCCAGGGACAGAGAAAGAAATTAAGAATGATTCCACAGCTGAATATTATGGACAGAACACCTTAACCAATACTGACATTCACACCAATGGTGTTTGTCCAGTTGCGTTTACAAGCCTTCAAGCGATGGCTTTTCAGACGAAGGTTGAGAAAACTGAAGAGGATGTCATAGCACCAACAAACATCTGTGATAAGGTGTTTCAAGACTATGTAAATAAGCTGACCATAGCTTCGAAGACAATTGCTCGTGAAGGTATGGAACATTTAGTTTTGCAGATTTTCTTCTATTGATATTTGTTGCTAATTTTGATGTATCTTTTCACTAAGAGGCACTGATGTCGTTAAGCTCAAAACTGACGAATAAGATTTTTGCTATCAAAATCGTTGTGTGGTTATGTTTGGCTTCAAGTTGTTACCACAGAATTTAGCAATTTGTATTATTTTTTTATGTGTTAATATTTCTCATATCGACCTTCACATCGCGTATTATTATAGCCAAGTCTTAATGTTTATGCAATTAAATTCACATTTCTTATGTATTTAGCTGATTGGTTGAACTACATAATAGTTTTTGTGAATTTTTTGATATTTGATAATTTTGTTCTTTCGGCTCAGTAATTGTTGTAAAGTTGTGCTTTCGTAAATGCCGGGCGTACAAATTGGTTTAGTGATCCTGATGCATACTTGTATGAGTAGTGCTTCTTAAGAGTTGTGGTAAATTCACCTGTTATATTATAAATTTATCTGAAATGACACCTGTTAAAACGTATTACTGTACTTGAAACTGCTACCGTTTCATGAGGAGATTATAGTGAGGAATACGAAAAGTGCATATATGCACATCATTATTCCTGTGAAGTTTGAGAGTTTCTCAACAGGCATATTAGTTTCTTTGCCTTGGCTCTTAAAGTCCTGTATTATAATTATAACAAAAGCTTGTAGACATGCACTCCACCTTTACTTTTGAAACTTTATTTTATTTCAGGAGATTCCCATACTTCGGCGTGTCTAAATGTAGAACAGTTGGATGTTTTGTTGGTCGGCAATGACCGACTTGATGTTGGGCATTCAACAGAAAATCAATCTGAGAAAATAAAGGATGAGATTAGACATGAGTCGGGTAAGAAACGCTGTTGACATTGACATCTTTCTCAGTGATGTTTAGTATTGGCTTCATTGAAAACAAGAAGTTATAGGAATAGGCCTAGTGCCAGACTTTTCCTGAACACCAATTTAGACCGCCTCAGCCTGGCGACTTCCACTTGGCCTTGCAGGAAAAAATACTAATGCGCCTCTTTCGTAATAAATATTTGAAGAAGTTAATTAGGAAGGATGTTAGTAGTATTAGTTGCAGTTTAACGTCACGGTGTTTTAACAAAGACCATTAGCGACGCCCTCCTCCTTTATCCAGGCTTGGGATTGGCACTGGCAAAGTTCAACCAGTGGCGGAGTTAGGAAGGATGGTAATTTTGATATGATGTTCTAATCATTTACGCATGATGCCTTTTTCAGTTACAATTATTTCTGATGATGATGATGATGAATGCGGATCCATTGCATCCTTGTCGAACGCTGCAAATTACGAAGAAGCTATTTGTGAAGATATGGAGATGGAAGCAGAAGAAACCAAAGAAGTGATTATTGATATGGCTGCATCGGCTGATGTTCATTTCTTTTCTCCAAGTCAAATGAAATCAGATAAAACTCAAGAGCAGACAAAGCAAGGCATGTCTATGAAGAATCATACTGCTCCCGCTGAGGATCAGTTATCGGGCCAAGTTAAATCTAACAACCTTCCCTTTCAGTTAGTAGACAGTGACATGATTGTGCATTCAGGCGAGAAGTTCGTGTCATATGAACTGGAAAATGAAGTTTCATCTCCTGATGGATCACAAGCTTCTGGCATGATGCAAACGCTGCCTTCATCCAATCAGCCACAGAAGGCTAGAGAAGTTCCAACGTCGTTGTCTCCTCATGATAATGACAATATTGGTAGATCTACATTTGTAAGTCACGTGGAGGCATTGGCATTTGCAAATAATCTGCCTGATGGTGCTACTTTAGTTGACAACCGAGGAATTTTTCTTACACAAGATAAATTGAAACCATTTGTGTGTGGCTACTGTGGTAAGGCATATGACAGGAAGGACTTGGTGAATCGTCATATCGTACAGCAACACGATAAAATACCGCGTTTTGCTTGTAAGTTTTGCTCTAAAGATTTTGAGGATCAATGCCATTTGTCACAACACTTGAAAACTCATTTGCAAATAGCGCCTTTAAAACACCGAGAGTTGAGTCTTCTTTCGTGCGATGTTTGCAACGAGTCGTTCAAGACTAGAGTCGATTTAATCAGCCATAGGAAAGTTCACGAGGAGGAAGAGTTAAGAAAAATCTTAACTTGTATATGTAGCATCTGTAAGAAAGTTTTTAGGTCTCCATCTACATTGAAGCAGCACATGATTATTCATTCCGGTGAAACGCCGTTAGAAAGTTCGTTACATGAGGAACAGATTCAGCTGAAGGGTGGGCTGTTGAGTCACACGATTTCTGCCAATAGCAGACATGTAAGTGGGATCAGTGGGTCCGATAAATTTCGCAATGAAGATGTTTCAGACTGTGAAGTGGTGATCGTTGGTGAATCACGGATTCAAAATACTATGGAAACAATTAGCCTACCCGTGCAAAGTCATCCTAAAGATCATTCGTCAAAAATCGTGATCGCAAAACGAGCTTCAGTTGAACGCGAAGTTTCATCTCCTGAGGGATCGCAATCTCCTATCCTGACAAAAACATTGCTTTCTTCTGACCATTCAGAGGCGGAAAAAGCCATTTTGGCGTCATTTTCTCGGAGAGCAAATCAAGACCGTGGTACATCTTCTACATTTCGTCGATACACAGAGTCAATGCAGGGCGCAAAATTGCCACCTGGTTCTACCTTACTTAGCAACAGAGGTGTATTTCGCATAAAAGACAAAGAAAGACCTTTTGCGTGCGGGTACTGTGGTAAGGCGTATAAAGGGAAACGTGCTGTTTATTGTCACATAAGACTGCAGCATGACGAGAAACGTTACTCTTGTGAGTTTTGTGGTAAACGTTTTGCGCAACCTTCAGATTTGGCAGTGCACATGAGGATTCATACGAAGGAAAAGCCATTCACCTGTAATCAGTGTGGCAAGCAGTTTCGATTCGACTCCATTCTTCGTAGTCATAAATTAACCCATTCCATAACCAGCAATGAACCCAGTTGTTTGTCAGGGACAGAAAAAGAAACTCGGAGTGATTCCACAGCTGAATATGGGCAGAGCACCTTAACCAACATTCAAACTCATACCAAAGGTGCTTGTCCAGTTGAGTTTACAAGCCTTCAAGCGATGGCTGTTCAGACGAAGGTTGAGAAAACTGAAGAGGATGTTGTAGCACCAACTCACATCTTTGATAAGTTGTTCCAAGACTATGTAAATAAGCTGACCCTCACTCCAAAGGCAAATGATCTGGAAGGTATGGAACTATAGGTTTTGCAGTTTTTGTTCCACTAATATTATATCTTTAAGCCTTTCGTTGTATTCGATTCTTGAGTCGTGTTATTTTACGAAAGTGTTGTTAGATCGAGAGTGCCTCTGCTGAACTTCTCATGAGGTGGCGCTATTTAAATTTACGAGTACATTTACAATTTTAGTTGTTTACACGGCATAGTTGTTGTTGAGGTCTGATCATCTGATGTCATAAATGCTAAGCATGCACTTAGGTATAATGACACACACACACCTCAAATTATCATGCTGCGAGGTTTCTATATAGACTAATTTGTTACCACAGGTAACAGACAAACTGTAACTTTATTATGAAAAGACTTCTATCAACGGATATAAGAAAGTTTTACCATTCAAAGATGAGATTATTCTGAGGCATATAAACAAGACTTAGTATTGCTCGTATCGTAATATGCTGGTGAGCTTAAGTTTCTTTATCTATATCTAGATTCTACAATGCGCACAGTATGTCTGTTTATGTGATTGTCTGTCCTACTAAGAACTCGTGTGCACACACTGGCGATATGAAATTTTACCGAACGTTCTACCGAATTCTAGGTCAATGCAAATATTTTCAGCTTGCATTGTTGCATCCTTGACAGTGTGGATTAAAGTCGATTTAACATGCTGTGCATTCGCTATATGCCTCTTTTTAAATATGAATTTTCGAAAACTTTCATTTGAAATGATCTTAACGTACAACGGTGTAATGGTGCTAAGCATTTATGCACGATGTTCTTTTCAGTTACAATTATTTCTGATGATGATGATGATGAATGCGGATCTATTGCATCCTCATCGAATACGGAAATTTATGAAGAAGCTGATTATCAAGATATGGAGATGGAAAAAGAAGAAGTAACCAAAGAAGTGGTTACTAAAAGTGATGTAATTGACTTAACTGCATCGTCCGATGATCATTTCCAGTCTCCAAGTCAAACAAGATCAAATAAAACTCCATTGCAGACAAATCAATTCTTGCCTATGAATAATTGTACTGCTCCCATTGTGGATCAATTATCAGGAAATTCAGGTCAAACTGAAGCTAGCAACCTTCCATTTAAGTTGGGAGACGGTCAAACCCAGGAGGCACGTAGCGCCACAGCAGATTCAGGTAGATCAGCGAAAACTAATTCTTTCTCTATGCTGAAGAGCATCTTGAACAGTGAAATCCAGAGATCCTCGGATAATTTGTATAATAACGGTCTTTCTAAGCACAATGTGGCGATCATGAGGGAATCACACATTTCAAATGTTACAAAAAATATGTCCGCTCAAATTAAAAGGAAAGACAACTCGGCAAATGTCGTGAAGAAAAAGCGACTTTCAAATGCATGTGGTGTCGTATACGATGACGAAGTTTCATCGCAATCATCCGCCATGACAAAACCGTTGCTTCCATCAAATCAATCACAGACGGCAAGAGAAGTTCCGTTGACATTTGCTCCCATCGGTAATAGTGGCCTTGATGCTTCCACTTCATTGTGGAGTCTCCTAACTCCTTCTGGACTTTTAAGTCTGCCTCCTGGTTCTCGTTTAATTTTCAACGGAGGAATATCTGCGACAAAAGACATGTCACAATTGTCACAGCCATTGAATTATTCTCAAAAAGATCCATTCTCCTGTTTTCGGTGTGGTGTGCGCTTTCGGCTTGTGAGTGATCTACGCCTTCATAAATGTGCACTTACAGGAAACAGACCTTTCTCTTGCAGTATTTGCAACAAGTCGTTCAAGACGAGAGAAAATCTTGTCAGCCATAGCAACACGCACCTGGAAGCCGAGGGCAGGGAAGACCTTATATGTAACATCTGTAAGACAGTGTTTAGGCTTCCATCTTTGTTGCAGCAGCACATGACTATTCATTCACGCAAGAAATCGTTCTCATATGCAAAGGAAAAGAAAGTTTCGTCTCCTCAGAGCTCGCAATGCTCTACCATGGCCCAAACCTTGCTCTCATCTGACCAATCAGAAGCGGCAAAAGCGGTTCCGTTTTCATCAGTCGCGGCAAAAGTGCTTCCGCTGTCAAATTCAGGTGTGGCTGATAACGGCCGTAGTACATCTTCTACATTTTGTAGTCAAATCGAGTCCATGGTATCTTCAAAATTAACGCCTGGTTCTACTTTACCTAGCAACGGAGCTGTATATTATCGCACAAAAGACAAAGAAAATCCATTTGCCTGTGTGTTCTGTGGTATGGCCTATGTAACGACGAAAGCTGTATATGAGCATATCAAAAAGCAACATGACGAGAAACGTTACTCTTGTGAGCTTTGTGGTAAACGTTTTACAAAGTTTTCATATTTCACAGCCCACGTTAAGATGCATACAGAGAAGAAGCCATTCACCTGCGATCTGTGTGGTATGAAGTTTCGTTTAGATTGCAGACTTCGCCGTCATCAATTAAATACACATACAAAGGAGAGACACTGCGGAATATGCAACATGGCGTTCAAGACCAGACAGAGTTTATCAACGCACATGGCATCTCACACGGAAGAGGAGCAAAGAAAACGTGTCGCCTGCAACCTCTGCAAAAGAAGGTTTCTTCATCCATCTGATTTGAAGAACCACATGTTGATCCATACTGGAGAGAAACCGTTCAAATGTACGTTGTGTGAAAGGCAATTTCGCCTGAAGACACAGTTGCAGTGGCACATGAACGATCATAATGGAAAGAAGAGGAATCCGCGGAAACTGTGCACCATTTGTGGTAAAACGTGTCGGGAAAGCTATATGCCAACGCACCTGAGAATGCACACTGGTGAGAAGCCATTTAAATGTAATATCTGTGGAAAGAGTTTTCCGAAGAAGATAAATCTTGAGGGACACATTAGAAGTCATACGGGTGAGAAACCCTTCGCTTGTATTGGATGTGATAAGCGATTTGCTCTCTACAGTAACATGGTGACTCATAAGGCAAAATGCAAGACGCTTTCAGAGAACGTAGTATAACGTGTTGCTAAGGTAATCAACTTTATTAATGAATCTGTAGTGACATTTCTAAAGGAAGATTGCCCGGAATCACCTAATCGGGCAGGGATTGATGAACGTACAGTTTCCTCTTTCTAAAAATCTGGCAAAAGCTCTGAAGGCTGATCATGCTTGGTTGGATGGTATACTATACAAATGTTGCAAAATTGACAAACGTGTTTTGATTCCAATTTCCTACTCCGTTCTTTCTCCCTCCTATCATGCGCAGAAGCTCCATCCAAGCGGCAGTGCTCCGTCCTCTCTCTCTGTGCCTGAAATGATGCCTTTGTTTCATGAAAACGACCGGCCGTAATGTTGACATGATTCGTCATTCTATTAATAGCATCTAGTAATTTATTATTTAGCATATTAATTGCTGCTGTGCCAAAACTTAATTCAAGGCACGTTTCTGTCATCACTTATGATCAAGCACTCGCTAAACTGATACAATGGAAATTTTCGAGAAACATAAATTATGGTATCGATAAAATTAATTTGTAATTATGGTTGTAAGGCTTCATTTTTGAGAGTGCAGCTGCTAAGACATTGGGATCAAATTTCAAAGCCCTGCTTCTGTAAAAGCTTTTACAGAAGCAGGGCTAGTAACTCCAGGTTCATCTGCCATTGTAGCTATAGGCCTGGCCCTTCTATGTGGAATGATCTCCCTCTTTCTGTCCGTAGTAAAAATCTTATTGGGGTGTCATCTTCAGCCCTTCGCTGCTTTATTAAAGCAGCTTTAAGTCGTATTTACGATGGGCTGAGAGCGCCTCTGAATAGCTAGTACCGTGAAGAGGCGCTTTATAAATGCTCATATACAATACGATACAATAATTATTATTAGAAGGGCTTAATTGTACCTGCTACTGCTAGACATTTCATGCGTTTTAGTCATATGCATGAAGTATCACCTGCCAAAACCACATTTTATAGTGCCAAACAGTTGACGATTATTAAGAAAAATGCAGCCTTCTCATCCGTGTAGGCCTAATATGATGTGGTGTGAAAGCCAATGTTCTTGACATAGACAATTTGTATTTTTGTCTCTAGCCTAATTGAGAGAGTTTACAATTGATGTCATTTTTTATATTGAGACTTGCAAGTAAAAAATATGTATCGGGGTAGGCCCATTATCATACTCCACGATGCCCACCTCAGCGCAAAAGTTCCAATGCTTCACTTCTCTTCCAAAATATCACGCACTTAGACGTTCAGCGTTTCAGACTTAGGGCCTAGGCCTAAGCAAATAGAATTATTTAGCGTGTACACTGTAGCCTACATGTAGATTTTATGATTTAGGCCTACATTCTGGATATTGTGAAAGTAAAAAATTGACTAGGCTAACCGTAGGGGACCCATAATTATGCACCCGGGCCCCCTGTGCATTGCACATTCTGCACAGCGCGCATACCATTGTTACGTATTTGGTTTCGGCCGGGTTTGAACCTGTTAACCAACTTAATTAACCCCTAAATTGGTTCCCATGCCTGGAAGGTTAAGAAAGACACGTAGGCTATTTTCTTTTACTGATAGTTTTTTTTACTATTCCGGTGTCATACTGTAGCGGTGTAGCCTAAAGGCCTACATGTACGTTATGAAGACTAATAAAACCCTGAATGCTATTCACTGTCAGCTTTGAGTTTATCTTTGTTTTTATTCATTAATAATAATAAATAACTTTTGTCATTAAACGCGAATAATCAATGTTGACTGACGAGTTATTTAATAGGTCAAGTTTAGAGGTAAAAGAGGATGGGGAGGTTTTAGGCCAATGCCGAGGTTCGAATCCACCTGGCCGCGTAAGGACCTTGGGCAAGTCCTTCACTTACAATTGCTCAGCGCTTCGGCGTGAAACTCCGATGCAGTGTCCGCTCTGCATCGGGAGCGCCTCTGAGTAGATAGAGCTTTAAGGGGCGCTATAACAAGTGCACATACAAACAATGCCAATATATAAACAATGCAACTTTTAAGTATAATATTACGAAGAGACGGAACAGAACTGAACTGTTTTCGTGTTGCTAGCTTTACTGAGGTCAAGATGTATGCTTTTGTGCGGAAGCATGAACATTATGTTGAAATAAATGATTGGCTAATTTTTAACTGACCCAGATAACCGTGAAATGATTGGCTTTAAGACGACATTAATGTTTTGATATCATCTGAAATTTTGTGCTTTCCAACGATGAATCGTGATATGTTTAGTTTATTTAGTTTTTATAATTCGTTTCCCTCTGGGTGCAAAAGATGTCAGCGTCTAAATTTTTTCGGAACTTCTTGACATTTTCGTTGATGGTTAGGCCTATCCTTCTTTAAATAATAATAGGTCTAATAATGTTAATTAGCCTAGTTTTGAATGAATGAAGTTAGAAATCTGAGTAAATCTGCCGTTTTAGCGAACACGATGATTAAATATTCACTATAAGTCCATGGGCGCCCGCAGAATTTTTCGCAGGAGGGGCAAAACTCGATGGTCACGGTTAAAGTTTTTTGTGGCAAGCGCTTCTTCAAGAAACCTACTCAGGGGCGCTCCCAGTCCAGCCACAGCTAAAATAATAGGTTTTGAGCAACTTATAAAAAGCAGGTGAATTTAGTCTAGACATAAGTTGCAAGTTTAGTGAGGCCGTTCCAGATAGTGGGACCCACAGTAGAAAAAGGCTCCGCGCTGTCTTGTAGAAGTGTGAGCTCGAGGAACCAAAAACTCCCCCATTGTTGCAGAGCGAAGAGCTCGACGGGCTGCAAGGTCGGAAACAGGTCGACAAAGGATAGACAGGTATGATGGAGCACAATCAGTAAGGCAACGCCAGACAAGTGCAGCAATTCGGTAGGAGATGCGCTGTAAAACAGGGAGCCAGTGAAGAACATCACGCATATAAGCAGAGACGGAGGCATATTTATGAATGCGGCCAATGAGGCGAGCAGCCGAACGAAGAACTCGTTCAAGGCGCCCAATTAGCCCAAATGGCAAACCCAGTCCCATGAGTACCGAACTACAGTGATCAATTCTACTGGTGAAAAAGGCTTGAACAAGTGTCAGATTAGCACTATGAGAGAGAGATCTTGAAACAACTCACTATAAGTCCATGGGCACCCGCAGAATTTTTCGCAGGAGGGGCAAAACTCGATGGTCACGGTGAAAGTTTTTTGTGGCAAGAAGCTGAAAATGCAAATCAGAAAAATTAGAACATGCACGGGTATTTTTATAGAGGTTTCTTAATTCATTCATTCATTTCGTGAATTTATATAGCGCTTCTTCAAGAAACCTACTCAGGGGCGCTCCCAGTCCAGCCACAGCTAAAATAATAGGTTTTGAGCAACTTATAAAAAGCAGGTGAATTTAGTCTAGACATAAGTTGCAAGTTTAGTGGGAGGCCATTCCAGATAGTGCACCCACAGTATATATTTAGGAATGACAACTTGAGACAACTCGGAGTTGCCGAAGCTGGTAGTACTTAGCAACTACAAGTGACCAAATTGATATGCTTCGAGAAATTGAGCTCTTAATCCAGAGTAATTCCAAGGTCTCGCACTGTCAGAGAGAAGGATATATCAGGGAAAGTCGCGCTGCTATTAAGTGCAGGTCAATAGATGCCAATTGCCTGCGAGTACCAACCCAGATGAACTGAGTTTTAGAGGGATTTAGTACCAAACGATTAGATGCCATCCATGATGAGAGAGCATCGATGGCATTGGACATTAAGGATACAGTGGACACTGCATCAGTGGCAAGGCAGTGAGCATAGGCCTGCACGTCATCAGCATAAAGTTGGTGCAGGAGGCCACATGCAGACAACAAGGAACCAATATCAGCTGTATAGAGAACGTACAGTAAAGGGCCCAACACAGAACCCTGTGGCACACCAAAAGGGGCTGGGACCCCATAATGTACATGTCAATGTTTCAATTTCACTTTCTTATAATTTTTATTATGAATATAGTTTTTTTAATGCAATTTTTTTTGTTAGCAGTCAAAAGTAGCAGTTATAAACATAGGTTTCAGCTTTCCGGGGGGGACAAGTGCTCCCTCTTTCCCCTATGTGTGGGCGCCCATGTATAAGTCTACGACTTCAACATTTCAAATTCAAATTCAAAGTTGTTTATGCAAGACTTAAGTAGGTAAGTAAGTAGGGCTTTTATTTTCAGTTGCGAAACGCATTCTGAGTTACAAAATGATGACATCACACTATAACTTAGGCTAATGTATGTCTAACATGGCATTGTATATACTTGCTGTTATGCGTTATTAATTAATTATTCATTATACAATATAATCAGTCCATGTGGTAAACACAGAATAGATAAAGCGTTTATCCATTCTGTGATAGTAAAATTCAATACAGGTAATTATAATTTTCAAGAAATTGTAGCTGTTGCTTTTGGGTTTACTGTCGCAGCCTTTGGCTTCAAGAATTATTGCATCTGTGGCTCATGGGTTAAAAAAAGTTGGACAGCACTGCCTTAGAGTCTACGAGATTTATAACACTGTGTTAAATTGAATAGGTTTATATAAATTCTATTAATTCTTGAAATTAATGAATGAATTACTCTGCTGTAGAGAAGCCGAGAAGAGCACAGAATGAATTGTTTTACCAATGTTGTTGGTGACAAAGTTAGAATTCAGATCTGTTTTGTGCATTTTAGAAATCTAAGGACAGCAACTGCCATCAAAATCGGTATGTTTTGTTTCGATCTATCTTCGACCAGTCTCTGTATGTGTAGCATGCTTCTTTTCTTAACGGCCATTTTTTGCCAAATGCTGTTTTTAAAGTCATTCTGCTACACTCTCCAACTACCCTGCAGCCATATTCATTCTGAATGACTATTTTCGGAATTTTAGTTTTGCAACTTTCTTCATAGCAACAATACTTTTCTTTGTTTGCAGAGTTTGATATATAGACTTGTTTACATTTGAATTTCAAAATTAAATGCATTAATTTATATGTAATTTACAAGTATGAATCGAGAACCATTAAGTGTATTTTTTGTTTTATTTGGATTATTTTAGAGATAAAGGACATCATTACTATGATCTAAAAGAGACTAAAGGTAGCATATCTGCAATGTTATTCTCTACGTTAAAGTCATGTTTTCACCAATGTGACTTAATATTTTAAATGATTCTGTATTTTATTCTTCTTTGATCAGGTTTTCATTAGGTTCATGTCTGCTATTTTATGACTTCCAAGAATTATGAAATGCTGAATGTTATTCACTCTGTCTGTTTTGAGTTTACCTTTGTTTTTATTCATTGTTATAACTAGCACTACTACTCTAAAAGTATACTAATATTATATTTTATTATTTTTCCCACAAGGTACATACAATCCCTTGGGATTGCAAAAATTGGGAGTCGATGTTTTGAAATAGCTAGACCTCACAAATGGAGAAGTGCTACAGAAAGTGACTGTATTAAAGTGATGAATACACATAGACAAGCTCTGACGGAGAGAAGTAGACTTTCGGATTATCTCCTGATATTTGGGTAAGCTGGTTGCCAAGGATTTTGACCAATGCAAGGCCAGCTTGGTTTATAAATAGGACCCAGAGTTTCAAAGCCAATGCAGTACAATCTCAACATGGTAATGTATTGGATGGTTTCCCATCTACTGCAATCTCGGCAGCGGGGTGGAGGGTGTCGGTAAGATTCTGCCAGATTGTCGATAATGGTGGCATTTCAGGCAAAGCATTTGCCACCGTTCCATGGTATCAGTGTCATGCCATCGAATTGTCTCTGATCAGACCTTGCAAGTCTGAGTATAGTATTATTTATATATTATTTTTGTTTTACAAGTTATTTCTCACATTTGCAATGGTACCCCTTCAAGCTCTCTCCTTAGACGTGATCTAAGTGAGTGATAAGCTCAACCACTGCTATTAGTGGTATTAGTAATGTTAGTAATATTTTAATTGTTGTAATTATTAATTTATTATATTCATAATAGTAATGATTGCTTATTTGATTGTAATCATAAGATCTTGTTTTTCCATTCTGCTCTTTTGCTGATGGCAATAAATGTTTTTGTTAATCTATGCACAAGATTTAGAATGCACAAGGAAATTCCATAGCTCAGACCAGCATCAGAAGACGGTTTTTGAAGATGCGTCAACAACAGATCTGAATCAGACCCTGAATCAAGACGTACATCTGGATCTTCGAGTTATTGACACAGCCACTGCTAGAAATACAGACAGAAATTTCTCGGGCACTGAAGAGAACAAAGGAGAGCTGGTTGACACAATGACAGGCAATGGACCCAGTTGTTTGTCAGGTACAGAGAAAGAAATTAAGAATGATTCCACAGCAGAACATGAACAGAGCACCTTAACCAATACTGAGATTCACACCAATAGTGGTGTTTGTCCAGTTGCGTTTACAAGCATTCATGCGATGGCTGTTCAGACGAAGGATGAGAAAACTGAAGAAGATGTCATGGCACCAACAAACATCTTTGATGAGTCACTTCCGGACTATGTGAATAAGCGAAATGTCAATCCAAAGCCAACTGATCTGGAAGGTATGGAACTATTGTTTTGCAGTTTTTGTTCCACTGATATATCTGTAAGCCTTTCGTTGTATTCGATTCTTAAGTCATGTTATATGATGAATTTGCAGGATAAAGTTTTCAAATAAAATTTTCGTGTCGATATTGTTGTGCACTTGATTAGAGCTTCACAATACTGATCTTTAATATTTTGTTGTTAATATTCCTTATTTGCCCTTTACATTTGTTGCTGTACTGGCCTAGTTAGCTACACCGGTAAGCATACGTCTGTTGGTTGCAACGGACTGCGGTTCAAGCCCCGGGCTGGGAGTTGACATTCAGAGATTTAGATATCTCGGGCTAGCACGTGTGGGACGCATGGGCACAAGTTCCTGTGGAGCAACCTTGGGCAAGTTGCTTACCCATCATTGTCTGTGGGGAAGGCAACGGGAAACCACCTCACTCATCTCATCCCCAGACCCCAGGGGCGTAAAGCCAATGAACCTGCCTTGCAGAGAACCATCATCATCATCATCATCATCATCATCATCATCATCATCATTTTTTGCCATATCTTATTGATCATGTAATTAAATTTCTTTGTTAAAGTGGTTGAGTTATTGATTTTTAAGCGAAATTTTTGTGTAGAAATGTTTTGAATCGTGGTTGACAATTTTCCATTTAACACAAGCCTATGAAAGCCAGCCTTTTGATCCTTGTTTGGTGTTGTCAGGTTGGGAGTGCCTCTGATGAGCTACTCTTGAGGTGGAGCCATATAAATTTACAATTACGTTTATAATTTTAGTTGTTTCACTGCTTAATTGTTGTTGGGCTTTGCTGTCATAAATGCTACGGCATGCACTTAGGTATAATGATACACATACCTTAAATTAATTATCAAGCTGCAAGGTTTTTTTAGATTAGTTTGTTACCTTTAACTTTATTACGAAAAGACTTCCGTTAACGGATATAAGAAAGTTTTAGCATATAAAGATGAGATTAGACTAATTTTCCCTTTTAAATTTGTTGATGAAATTATGTGATTCAAAACAAATTTTGCTCCCTATATAAACGATGTCACCAATGATTAAATGGACTTGTAGTTGTCACTGCAAGGGGACTTCGCAATGGCATTTTGTTTCTGGTCTGACTTTGCTGGGGGTGCACCATCATTCGATTTTTTACTTGGGGTACAAATAAGAATACAGTTGGAGAACCCCTGATCTAGATTCTATAATGTGCAAAGTTTGTCCTTAAGGCTTCATGTATGTTTGTTTGTTTGTCTGTCTCACTAAGAACTCCTGTGTTCACGCTGGCGATAGGTCAATGCAAATTTGTTTAGTTTGCAATGTTGCATCCTGGTAGATTCAAGTACTTACCGGTATATCTAGCACGCTGTGCTATTGCTATATATGCCTTTTTTTGTAATAATTATGAATTTTCAAACAGTTTCATTGGAGATAATCATAACATATAATGGTGCTAATCATTTACGCATGCTGCCTTTTTCAGTTACAATTATTTCTGATGATGAATGCGGCGGATCCATTGCATCCTCGTCAAATACGGAAAGTTATGAAGAAGCTGTTTGTCAAGATATAGAAATGGAAGAAGAAACTCATGAAAATGTAGAGAAACACGAAGAAACTAAAGAAGTGGTTACTAAAAGCGACGTCATTGACTCTTCCGCTTCGTCTGATGTTCGTTTCCAGTCTCCAAGCCAAACAAAATCAGATAAAACTCACGTGCAGACAAATCAAGTCTCGGCTATGAACAGTCATGCTGCTTCTGTGCATCAATTATCTGACAATTCAGGTCAAACTGAAGTTAGCAACCTTCCCTTTCGGTTGAAACACAGTCAAACTCAAGAGGTACTTAGCGTCAAATTGGGGTCAGATAGATCGACAGCATCTAATTCTTTCTCTATTCTCAATGGCATTTTGAACAGTAAACCCCAAGGATCGTCCGATAACTTGTACAATAACGGTCTTTCTAAGCACAATGTGGCTATCACGAGGGAATCACAAAATTCAAATTCTACAAAAGCTAAGTCCACTCAAAATAAAAGTAAAGATTACTCGACAAATGTCGTGAAGAAAAAGCGATTTTCAATTACATCTGGTGTCGTATACGATGACGAAGTTTCATCTCCTGAGGGATCGCAATCATCCGCCATGACAAAACCGTTGCTTTCATCAAGGCAATCGGAGACGGCAGGAGAAGTTCCGTTGACATTTGCTCCCATCGGTATTAGTGGCCTTGGTGCTTCCACTTCATTGTGGAGTGTCATAACTCCCTTGGGACTTTTAATATTGCCTCCTGGTTCTCCTTTAATTATGAATGGAGGGATATCTGTGACAAAAGACATGTTACAATTGTCACAGCCCTTGAGTCATTCTCAAAAATATCAATTCTCCTGTTTTCGGTGTGGTCTGCGCTTTCGTCTTGAGAGTGATCTACGTCTTCATAAATGTAGACTTCCAGAAAATGAACTTTTTTCTTGCAATACTTGCAACAAGTCGTTCAAGACGAGAGAAGGTCTTGTCAGCCACAGTAACATGCACATGGAAGAGAAGTGCAAGGAAAATGTCACATGTAACATCTGTAAGACAGTATTTAGGCTTCCATCTTTGTTGCAGCAGCACATGGCTATTCATTCACGCGAAAAGTCATTTTCTTGTGAAAAGGAAAAGGATATTTCAGCTCGTGAGAGCTCGCATTGCTATACAATGGCCCAAACATTGCTTTCTTCTGACCAATCAGAGCTTGCAAAAGTGGTTCCGCCGTCAAATTCAGCTGAGGCTGATAACGACCGTAGTACATCTTCTACATTTTGCAGTCAAGTGGAGTCCATGGTATCCTCAAAATTGCCTCCTGGTTCTATTTTACTTAACAACAGAGGTGTATATCGGATAAAAGACAAAGAAAAATCTTTTGCCTGTGGGTTCTGTGGTAAGGCCTATAGAAAGAAGCATGCTGTACATACTCATATCGTTTATCGGCATGACGAGAAACGTTACTCTTGTGAGTTTTGTGGTAAACGTTTTGCCCAACCTTCAGATTTGGCAAAGCACTTGAGGATACATGATCAGGAAAAGCCATTCACCTGCGATCAGTGTGGCAAGCAGTTTCGATTCAGCTCTGGTCTTCGCAGACATAAATATACACATTCAGAGGAGACGCTTTTCCGCTGCAATCAATGCAACAAGTCGTACAAGACTAGAGACGGTTTAACAACGCACAAAGAATCTCACAAGACGGAGGAGGGGAAAAAAGGTGTTATCTGTGACATATGTAAAAAGAAGTTTAGAAAACCCCATCTTTTGAAGGAGCACATGATGTTACATACTGGAGAGAAACCGTTCAAATGTACTTTATGTGAAAAACAATTTCGGTTGAAGATACTGTTGCGAAGTCACATGAACTTTCATAATGGAAAGAGGAGGGTTGCGGATAAATCGTGCCCCATTTGTGGTAAAGTCGTCTTTGACTCTTACTTGGCTACGCACATAAGAATGCACACTGGTGAGAAGCCATTTGAATGTAATATCTGTAAAAAGAGATTTCCGAAGAAGATAAATCTCGAGGGACACATGAGAAGTCACACGGGTGAGAAACCCTTCGCTTGTGACATATGTGATAAGCGATTTGCTCTATACAGTAACATGGTGACTCATAAGGCAAAATGCTCGACGCCTTTAGGTAATGTGGTTTAGACTTTAGATGACAGGTGTTTGAAAGTTGTGTTACAAGCGAACCACTGCCAAGGAGAGACCTAGGGTGGATAAAATTATGCCTTTCGATCAGTCTTTCACATATAATTTCTTGTTATATAATAAGTCATCGTTATGATTTATGAGAATGAAGGTTTCACTGGCCAGGATAATCTGCTGGTGAAATTGTTCTATTGTGGATGCATCGTATAGACTACTAACTTGTCAGTCATGGGCGCCCGCACATAGGGGCAAGGGGGGCACTTGCCCCCCCTGGAAAAGTGACACTTATTTTTTTGACTACTACTTTTGAGTTTTTAACAAATGTCTTTGCATTAAAACACTAATGATACGAATGATATACACAGTGAAAGTCGTAAATTTACAATTAGAAATCTCTATAGAAATAAACATTTATATAGTGCCCTTCATGGACCTACTTTTTAGCATCTACTTTTGGATTTTTAACAAATTTTTCGCACTTAGGAAACTATTCATATTAAAATATTACACAAAATGACACTGAGAAATTTGCATTAAGAAACCTCTTTGAAAAAATACCAGTGTTTTTTATTTCCAGCGCTGTATTTTTCATGTTTTTGTCACTGAAAAATTCAACTGTGACCATCGCAAAATTTTTGCCCCTCCTGCAAAATTTTCTGTGGGCGCCCATGTTGTCAGTTGAATGGGACTTAATAATAGCAACACAAACTTGTTTGCCGTTAAACTTATTAAACATATTTTGGCAATCCATATCAATGTTCATCTTGTTTATTATGATTATCGTTATTATTATTAATTAATTATTATTATTATTCAACTGTCATTAATAATTAACGTGCCTAAACAGAAATAGAATCTTGAACAAAATTTAGAATTTAAGGTTTTATGAAGACGAAGATTTGGGAATAAAGTCCAGAAATTTATTCCATTCATAATTTTTTAAAATATGTAATTAATAACATTATTTCAAGTGCACACTTTTCAAATTTCCTAAATGATCGTGTATAAGTCACCTTGAAATGAAGATCGTAGGACTTCGATCATTGTCTAGCTTGGAGGGATGAACATGGTGTAACAAGTGAGTTGGGCCTATGCAAAAGAGTTTGTGTGGACGAGTGTGGGATATTTCCACCCCGGACATTCCCCCCGGACAATTCCTCCGGACTTTCCCCCTGATTTCGACGACTAGGACATTTACCCCGTGCATACACATGCATGCGTGCATACATACATGCACACAAATAAACGATTTATGCATGCATGGGCGTCCGCAGCGGGGCGCAGGTGCGCCCCCCTGGATTTTTCGCATAGGTCCACATAAGTTTAGATTATTTGGTTGTGATTGGTACAACGCGATTTTCAATGTGATTATCGATTTGTTCTACGAGTTGAACCTATAATTATATCATTCTTTGGTCGCATAACCTATAGGTAGGCTATAGGATTCTCTCGTGATAAAATGGATATTCAAACGGTCACCTATTAAATTTAGACCATGTGACAATTATTTAAAAGCTTGCGCCCCTCTAGAAAAATTCCTGTGGACGCCCATGTATGCATGTAGCCTATGTATCTACGACTCTAATATCTTTGGTTATACTCACTTTAGCAGGATTGTGTCATATATTATAACAGTAAATAATTACCATAACCATATAATAGTAAATAATATTACGGTATATTATATTATAACAGTTCATGTAATGCGATGATGTAAACAGCAGCTAAAAACTATATTATCATTTTGGCAAATTTTCTGGGATGTCATCTCTGTTTTTAGTTAGGCTAAAATAGTGTTTATACAAATATATACAGTAAGTTATATATACTCATTGCAACATGATAGTATCATATATTATATTAGTATACAATTTCATTATAATCATATAATAGTAAATAATATCATGGTATATTATAACACTTCATGTAAAACAATGATGAAAACAGCAACTAAAACCAATATCATTTTGGCAAATTTTCTGGGTATGTCAATCCTGAGGGGGGGGGAACTTCCAGTCTTCCACCACCCAGAGACGTCTAGATTAAACACTGCTTATAGTCAGATTATGCACACTATGGGGGTGGTGAATATACATGAATATGCAAACCAGTGTATGTACACAGTTCAAAAACACTTCAGACGAAAATGGATAGGTCAAAATATCATTTACTTTAGTACGAAATGTAAGCTTGGTCCATTCCCAATTTCCCACGTCAGTGCATTTTAGCATTAAATTATTCGATTAGATGAAACTTATGAGACGAAACATCGGTTATTACAAAGATGAATTCTGTAGATTCTATCCTTTTGAATCTGATGACTTTTACTACTGCAATGCTGCGTAGTCGAATCTTACTTCTGACAGAGAAACTTGAAATTTCTGGAGGACGAGGGGGTTATTGGTACGCACGTGTACGTGTGAAGATTTTTGTCGGGGTGGTCTCATTCTTGGGGGGAATAAACTGCGCTAAACATCGATAACGCGACTGAAGCAGCTGCTACATAATCATAAGCAATGTTCACTTACGAATGTTATAGTGCTGTAATAATTATGCCAAACAACTTTCAGTCCAGGGCAACGGCCTCTGTTGTCATAGGCCCTGGTCAAATCAGGATCCTCCTCCCCACTGACAAATAGATCAAGATAATAATTATGCATGTGATATAATATTTAGAAAGCATGAGCAATAAAAAGTCAAAGTAAAATGATTGACTAATTTTGAACTGACCCAGATAACCCTAAAATGATTGGCTTTTGGAGTTTTGATACAACAATCTGAAATAAATTAGGCCTATAATTATTGTGCTGCTCGTTTCAGAATCTATGTTGTCTTTGTGTTTTCATCGAAGAATCGTGCACGTTTAGTGTATAAATTGTCCTCGTGTGGGACTAATATCGAATTATCGATATTAGTTCCAGGTTTAGTTTAATGCAAATTTGTTAATTATTAGTAAAGTCGATTTTGCTAATTTTATTTAGTTTTTCTAATTCGTGCAAAGATGTCAGCGTCTAAGTTTTTTCGGAACTTCTTGACATTACCGATCATGGTTAGGCCTATCCGTCTTTCAATAATAATTAGTTTGAATGAATGAAGTTAGAAATCTGGATAAATCTGCCGGTTTAGCGAACACGATGATTAAATTTTCACCATTACGAGTCTACGACTTAAGTAAGTAAGTAAGCATTCCCTTTAATTCTCAGTTGCAGACCGCATTCTGAGTTACAAAATGGTGACGTTACACAGGCTAATGTATGTCTAACATGGCATGTGTATAAAACTATAAGCCCTACAAAGGGCCGGCAATCCTGTCAACGGCGGTTTTTAATTATTACACACGGATAATGTAATCCTGTCAACGGCGGTTTTTAATTATTTCACATTCAAATTCAGATATGTTCGCCGATGGTTGTGGTGGGTGTGGTGGTGGTGGGTGTGGTGGTGCTGGTAATGGTGGTGTTGGTGGTGGTGTTGGTGGTGGGTGTGGTGGTGATGGTAATGGTGGTGTTGGTGGTGGTGTTGGTGGTGGGTGTGGTGGTGATGGTAATGGTGGTGTTGGTGGTGGGTGTGGTGGTGATGGTAACGGTGGTGGTTGTAATCGTGGTGGGGGTACCACCACCATTACCACCACATCACAAAGTAGAGTCATCGGGGAACATATCTGAATTTGAGTGTGAAATAATTAAAAACCGCCGATGACAGTGTGAAATAATCTGAATTTCAGTGTGGAATAATTAAAAACCGCCGTTGACAGGATTGCCCAAAGGGCCTACATGTTGTTATTCATTATACATAATAATCATTCCAATCTATAGTAATACTGAATACAGGTAATAATAATTATCAATAAATTGTAGCCGCTGCTTTTGGATTTACTGTCGCAGCCTTCAAGAATTATTGCATCTGCGTCCCATGGGGTCAAAAAGGTTGGACGGCACTGCTCTATGAGATTAAAACTGTTAAATTGAATAGATTTATATGAATTATATTTATAAAAGCTATATAAATTCTTGAAATTAATGAATGAATGAATGAAAAAATGCTGTAGTGAAAAAGAGCACAAAATGAATAGTTTTACCAATGTTGTTGATGACAACGTAAGAATTCAGTTTTGTTTTTTGCATTTTAGAAATCTAAAGACAGCAACTGCCATCAAAATCGGTATGTTTGTTTTAATCTATAATCGACCGTTATCTGTATTTAGCATGCTTGTTTCTTAACGGCCATTCTGTTAAACACTATTTTGTAAAGCATTCTGCTACACTCTCCAACTACTCTGCAGCCATATTCATTGCAACTAATATCTGATTTAGGAGTTTTAGTTTTACAACTTTCTTCATTGCAACAATACTGTTCTTTGTTTGCAGAGTTTGATATCTAGACTTGACATGTATTTGAATTTAAAACTTTAATGCATTAATTGATATATAATTTACAAGTATGAATCGGGAACCATTACATATATTTTTCGTTTTATTTTAACTATTTCAGAGATAAAGGGCAGAATAACCATGATCTGAAAGAGACTAAAGGTAGCATATATCTTGCAATGTTATTCTCTAAGTAAACGTCATGTTTTCACCAATGTGACTTAATGTTTTTAATGATTCTGCATTTTATTCTTTGTTGATCAGGTTTTCATTACGTTCGTGTCTTCTATTTTATGACTTCCAAGAATTATGAGATGCTGAATGCTATTCACTCTGTCAGTTTTGAGTTTATCTTTGCTTTTATTCATTGTTGCAACTAGTATTTAATTACTGAAGAATATACTATTGTTACTATTATTTTTTCGCTGACAAACGTAATAATGATCCCCTGGAATTACAAAAATGAGCGGGACAATGTTCTGAAATGGCTAGACTTCACAGATGGACAGTGTTGTCGATAGGAAAAGTGCTTCAGAAAGCGTTAAAGTACGGAAACACATAGATAAACACTAACAGAGAAAAGTAGACTTTCAGCTAATCTGATATTTGAGCAAGCCGGTAGCCGTGGAGGTTGATCAGTGCAAGGCCAGCTAGTTTCAAAGCCAATGCAGTGCAATCGCAACATCGTAGTGTATTTGGATGGTTTCCTATCTGCTGCAATCTCGCAAATGGCACAGTAAGATTCTGTCAGGTTGTCAATACTGGTGGCATTTCAGGAAAAGGATTTGCCGTGGAATCAGCGTCATGCCATCGGGTTTTCTCTGATCAGTCCTCGCGAGTCTGAATAGTATTATTTATATTATTTATTATAAACTTTATTGTTTTATCATTTATTTATTTCGCACATTTGCAATAGTGCCCTTTCAAGCTCTCTTCTCAGAGGCACTGCAAGTGAGCAATAATCACAACCACTGCTATTGGTGGTATTAGTAATGTTATTATTATTGTAATTGTTGCAATTGTTAGTCTTGTTCATAATGGTGATGATTGCTTATTTGATTGTAATCACAAGATCTTGTTTATCCTTTCTGCTGTTTTGATGATGGCAATAAATGTTTTTGTTTAAGATGCCCAATATGTAGAATGCAAGAAGGAATTTCAGTCCCCATTGAGAACTGATCGCAGGTCAGACCAGCGTCAGAAGAAGGCTTCCGAAGATGTTCAAGCAACAGATCTGAATCAGACCCTGAATGAAGACCTACATCCGAATCTGCCAGCGATTGGCACAGCCACTGCTAGAGACACAGACAGAAACGTTGTTGGGGCAGAAGAGAACACAGAAGAGCTGGTTGACACAATGACCAGCAATGGACCCAGTTTTTTGTCACGGACAGAGAACGAAACTAAGAACGATTCCACAGCCGAACATGGGCAGAGTACCTTAACCAATACTGACATTCACACGAATGGTGTTTGTCCATTTGAGTTTACAAGCCTTCAAGCGATGGCGATTCAGACGAAGGTTGAGGAAACTGAAGACCCAGTCATGGCATCAACTCACATCTTTGATGAGTCACTTCCGGACTATGTAAATAAGCTGACCATAGCTTCGAAGGCAAATGCTCCCGAAGGTATGGAACATTGAGTTTTGCAGATTTTTTCTATTTGATATTTGTTTCTAATTTTGATGTATCTGTTCACTAAGAGGCGCTGATGTCGTTAAGGTCAAAACCGACGAATAAGGTTTTTGCTATCAAAAATCGTTGTGTGATTAAATTTGGCTTCAAGATGTTACCACAGAATTTAGCAATTTGTATTATCTTTTCTGTCTTAATTTATTTCTCATATCGACCTTCACATCGCGTATTATTACAGCCAAATCTTAATGTTTATGCAATTAAATTCACGTTTCTTATGTATTTAGCTGATAATGCTGATTGATTGAACTACATAATAGTATTTGTGATTTTTTTATATTTGATGATTTTGTTCTTTTTGCCAAATAATTGTTGTAAATTTGTGCTTTCGCAAATGCCGGGCGTACAAGTTGGTGTAGTGACCCTGATGCATATTTGTATTGTATCTGACCAGTGACCATTTATAATGGGCTTCTCGCAGCAAGTGCTTTTCAGAAGCGCTCATAATGAGCAGTACTTCTTAAGAGTTGTGGTAAATTCACATGTTATATTATAAGTTTATCTGAAATCACACCTGTTAAAACGTATTACTGTACTTGAAACTGCTACCGTTTCATGAGAAGATTATAGTGAGAAATATGAAATGTGCATATATGCGCATCATTATTCCTGTGAAGCTTGAGAGTTTCTTTAACAGGCATGTTAACAGTTTCATTGCCTTGGCTCTTGAGGTCCTGTATTATAATTACAACAAAGGCTTGTAAACATGAACTTCACTTTTACTTTTGAAACCTTATAATTTTATTTTATTTCAGGAGATTCTCGTAGTTCGGCTTGTGGAAATGTAGAGCAGTTGGATGTTCTGTTGGTCGGCAATGACAAAGTTGATGTCGAGCGTTCAACAGAAAATCAATCTGAGAAAATAAAAAATGCTTTGGTTGAGATCAGACATGAGTCGGGTAAGAAACGCTGTTGACATTAAAATCTTTCTCTGTGATTTTTATGATTGGTTTTCATGTGCGTTTCCGGCTTGGCTTCATTGAAAGCAAGGAGTTATAGGGAGAGTGCCAGACTTTTTCTCAATACCAATTTAGACGGCCTCAGCCTGGCGACTTCCACTTGGCCTTGCAGGATAAAAATACTAATGTGCCTCTTTCGTAATAAGCATATTTGAAGAAGTTAATTAGGAAGGATGTTAGTAGTAGTAGTTGCAGTTTAACGTCACTGTGTGGTAACAAACACTATTAGCGACACCCTCCTCCTTTATCCAGGCTTGGGACTGGCACTGGCAAAGTTCAACCAGTGGCGGAGTTAGGAAGGATGTTAATTTTGATATGATGTTCTAATCATTTACGCATGATGCCTTTTTCAGTTACAATTATTTCTGATGATGATGAAGAATGCGGATCCATTGCATCCTTGTCGAACGCTGCAAGTTACGAAGAAGCTGTTTGTGAAGATATGGAAATGGAAGCAGAAGAATCCGAGGAAGTGATTATTGATATGGCTGCATCGGCTGTTGCTCGTTTCCTTTCTCCAAGTCAAATGAAATCAGATAAAACTCAAGAGCAGACAAATCAAGGCTTGTCTATGAAGAATCATACTGCTCCCGCTGAGGATCAGTTATCGGGCCAAGTTAAATCTAACAACCTTCCCTTTCAGTTAGTAGACAGTGACATGATTATTCATTCAGGCGAGAAGTTCGTGACATATGAACTGGAAAATGAAGTTTTATCTCCTGAGGGATCGCAAGCACCTGCCGTTACGCAAACGTTGCCTTCATCCAATCAACCACAGAAGGCTAGAGAAGTTCTTCCAACGTCATTGTCTCCTCATGGTATTAGCAATATTGATAGATCTTCATTTTTGAGTCACGTGGAGGCTTTGGAATTTTCAAATAATCTGCCTGATGGTGCTGCTTTAGTTGACAACCGAGGCAGGAAGGACTTGGTGAATCGCCATATCGTACAGCAACACGATGAGATACCTCGTTTTGCTTGTGAGTTTTGCTCTAAAGTTTTTGGGGACCAATGCCATTTGTCACAACACTTGAAAACCCATTCGCAAATAGCGCCCTTGAAACATCGAGAGTTGAATCTTCTTTCGTGCGATGTTTGCAACAAGTCGTTCAAGACTAGAGTCGCTTTAGTCAGCCATAGCAAAGTTCACGAGGAGGAAGAGTTAAGAAAAATCTTAACTTCTATATGTAGCATCTGTAAGAAAGTTTTTAGGTCTCCATCTACATTGAAGCAGCACATGATTATTCATTCCAGTGAAAAGCCGTTAGAGAGCTCACTACTTGAAGAACAGATTCAGCTGAAGACAGGGTTGTTGAATCACCTGATTTCTGCCAATGACGAACACGTAAGCCGGATCGCTAATTCCAATAAGTTTTGCAATGAAGATGTATCAGATTGTGAAGTGGCGATCGTTGGTGAATCACGGATTCAAAATACTACGGACACAATATCCATAGAAAGTCATACTAAAGATCATTCGTTAAACACTGTGATTGGAAAGCGAGTTTCAGTTGCAACTGGCGTCGTATGCGAAGACGAAGTTTCATCTCCTGATGGATCGCAATCTCCTATCGTGACACAAACGTTGCTCTCCTCTGATCATTCAGAGGCAACAAAAGCTATTCCGTCGTCATATTCTCGTCAATCTCATCATGACCTCGGTGCATCTTCTTCTTTTCGTAGACACTTCGAGTCAAGCCAGAGTGCTAAATTGCCACCTGGTTCTATTTTACTTAGCAACAGAGGAGTATTTCGCATAAAAGACAAGGAAAGACCTTTTGCGTGCGGGTACTGTGGTAAGGCGTATAAAGGGAAATGTGCTGTATATCTCCATATAATATGTCAGCATGACGAGAAACGTTACTCTTGTGAGTTTTGTGGTAAACGTTTTCCAGAGGCTTGCTATTTGGCAGTGCACGTTCGGATACATTCGCAGGAAAAGCCATTCAAATGCGATCAGTGTGGCAAGCAGTTTCGAATCGACGCCAGTCTTCGATGGCATAAAATACACACACATTCAGAAGAGAGACTTTTCCACTGTGATCAATGCAACAAATCGTACAAGACCAAGTATGGTTTATCAGTTCATAATGAATCTCACCAGACGGAGGAGCAACGAAAAGGTGTAATCTGCGACATCTGCAAAAAGAGGTTTCTTCATCCATCTGGTTTGAAGGAGCACATGCTGATTCATACTGGAGAGAAACCGTTCAAATGTACGTTATGTGAGAAACAATTTCGCTTGAAGGCATACTTACGAGATCACATGAAGATTCACCAGGACACTGAGAAACTTACCGGTAACCAAGGATCTGTTTGTGTTAATCTCAACTTCGTCTCTCAGATGTCTACTGACATTCACTCTGGTGAGAAGCCGCACGTGATAATTAATTCCGGTGAAACGCCGTTCGGAGGTTCGCTTCTTGTGGAACAGATTCAGCTGAAAACCGAGCTATTGAGTCCCACGATTTCTTCCAATGGCGGGCATGTAATTGGGATGAGTGGTTCCGATAAATTTCGCAATGACGATGTATTAGATTGTGAAGTGTCGATCGTTGGTGAATCACGGATTATAAATACTAAGGAAATAATAGGCCTACCCATGCAAAGTCATCCTAAAGATCATTTGTCAAAAACCGTGATTGGAAAGCGAGTTTCAGTTCAGTCTGGCGTCGTATACGAAGACGAAGTTTCATCTCACGGATCGCAATCTCCTATCGTGACTCAAACATTATTATCATCTGATCATTCAGATGCGGCAAAAGCTATTCCGTCGTCATATTCTCGTCAATCTCATCATGACCTCGGTGCATCTTCTACATTTCGTAGACACTTTGATCATTTGCAGTCTCCAAGTCAAACGAAATCAAATAAAACTCAAGTGCAGACAAATCAAGTCTTGCCTATGAATAATTGTACTGATCCCGCTGTGGATCAATTATCAGGAAATTCAGGTCAAACTGAAGCTAGCAACCTTCCATTTCAGTTGGGTGACAGTCAAACCCAGGAGGCACGTAGTGCCACAGCAGATTCAGGTAGATCAGCGAAAACTAATTCTTTCTCTGTGCTGAAGATCAGTTTGAACAGTGAACTCCATAGATCGTCCGATAACTGGTACAATAACGATCTCTCTGAACACAATGTGGCTATCATGGGGGACTCGACAGACATTTCAAATACTGCAAAAGCAAAGTCCACTCAAAAAGAGAGTAAAGATTACTCGACAAATGTGATGAAGAAAACGCGATTTTCAATTGCATGTGGGGTCGTTTACGAGGACAAAGTTTCATCTCCTGAGCAAGCGTTACTTTCATCAAACCAATCACATATGGCAATAGAAGAAAGATCTGCGACAAAAGACTTATCACAGCCCTTGAGTCATTCTCAGAAATATCCATTCTCCTGTTTTTGGTGTGGTATGCGCTTTCGCCGTGAGAGTTATCTACGCCTTCATAAATGTACACTTACAGGAAACAGACCTTTCTCTTGCAGTCTTTGCAACAAGTCGTTCAAGACGAGAGAAGATCTTGTCAGCCATAGCAACACGCACATGGAAGAGAAGTGCAGGGAAGACCTCATATGTAACATCTGTAAGAAAGTGTTTTGGCTTCCATCTTTTTTGCAGCAGCACATGGCTATTCATTCACGCGAGAAGTCGTTCTCATATGAAAAGGAAAAGGAAGTTTCATCTCCTCAGAGCTCACAATGCTCTACCATGGCCCAAACATTGCTTTCATCTAACCAATCAGAAGCGGCAAAAGCGGTTCCGCTTTCATCAGTCGCGGCAAAAGTGCTTCCGCTGTCAAATTCAGGTGTGGCTGATAACGACCGTAGTACATCCTCTAAATTTTGTAGTCGAATCGAGTCCATGCTATCTTCAAAATTACCGCCTGGTTCTACTTTACCTAGCAACGGAGCTGTATATTATCGCATAAAAGACAAAGAAAATCCATTTGCCTGTGGGTTTTGTGGTAAGGCCTATGGAACGACGCGTGACGTATATATTCATATCAGAAAGCAACATGACGAGAAGCGTTACTCTTGTGAACTTTGTGGTAAACGCTTTACGGAACATTCATATTTCACAGCCCACGTTAAGATGCATACAGAGAAGAAGCCATTCACCTGCGATCTGTGTGGTATGAAATTTCATCTTAAACAGAGACTCAGAGAACACCAATTAAGAACACATACAAGGGATAGACACTGCAGAATATGCAACATGGCTTTCAAGACCAAGCAGAGTTTATCAGCGCACATGGAATCTCACACGGAAGAGGAGCAAAGAAAACGTGCCGTCTGCGATATCTGCAAAAGAAGGTTTCATTGTCCATCTCATTTGAAGAACCACATGATGACCCATACTGGAGAGAAACCGTTCAAATGTACGTTATGTGAGAAACAATTTTGTCAGAAGACACAGTTGCAGTGTCACATGATCTCTCATAGTGGAAAGAAGAGTTATCCGCAAAAACTGTGCACCATTTGTGGTAAAACCTGTCGGGTAAGCTATATGCCAACGCACATGAGGATGCACACTGGTGTGAAGCCATTTGAATGTAATGTCTGTGGAAAGAGGTTTCCGAAGAAGACAAATCTCGACGGACACATGAGAAGTCACACAGGAGAGAAACCATTCGCTTGTGACAGATGTGATAAGCGATTTGCTCTCTACAGTAACATGGTGACTCATAAGGCAAAATGCTCGACACCTTTAGGTAATGTGGCTTAAATGACAGTAACTTGTCCATGAGATATTTAAAAGTTGTGTAAAGGAACCACTGCCAAGGAGAGACCAACGGTGGATAAAATTATGCCTTTGATGTATAATTTCTTGTTACGTTATCAGTGGCGTAGACAAGAAGGTTTAGGGGTTAAAACCCCCCATTGGCTTAGGAACAAAGTTTTTTAAATGTTATTTATCCACTTAAATAAGAAAAAAACAATTGTTTGTAGTAACAATTTCCTCCACACTCCACCCCACCCCAGCACACTCCGACCTCCAACGGTGCGCCACCCGTGAAATTTGGGCTTCGGAAAAAATTTCCTCGCCTCCACTCCGCCCGGCCCGAGGTGTGTTGGGTGGAGGCGAGCCCCACCCTCAACTTCACCCCCACGACACTCCACCATACTTCGACCTCCACCGGTACGCCACCCGTGAAATTTGAGTTTTACTATTAAAAAAATCTCACCCCCACCCGGCGTCTGCAGGCCGAGGTGTGTGTTGGGTGTAGGGAGGTGTAAAAATCTGTCTAGATGTAAGGTTTCATGTGAATAAGTGCATGTGACACTATAGAAACGACTGAAAAAGTTGCGAAAATGAGTTTTTTTTGCCTCCAACCCTGGCCCCATGGTATCAAAGATTCGCGAACCCCTCCACTGGGTGTCCAATGCCGAGACGGACACAGCAGTGAAGGTTTGGAGTAAAAAGGTGCAAAACTGTGCGTGCATTTTGGACAAATATAATATACATAGGCCTACAATTCTCGGCCCAGACGGCACCCGCCTTAATTGCTGTTCCGCTCCTCTGATCCTATGGTAACTCGACCCGGACCACCACGGACTACTCTCTCGGACAACCCTCGATCATGACTCAACGCAGCGCTCGTGAATAAGCTGGTGCCCCGCGCTTGGCTTTCGAGTGGCGCTCTAGAATTTTTGAGATTACGATTACATCAATTCTTATATATATAGATAAGAATTTTTATTTATATTTTTACAATCACTTTAGAACTTATTTCTAATTAAATTCTAAAGTGACGGCAAAAAAGAAAAAAAGAATATATATATATATATATATACTTAACAAATCAGCGAAATCCGGTAATCCCCTCCTCTACATGCAACTTTTGCAACATATGGACATAATAGTGCATAATAGACATATATACCCTATATATATATATATATATATAATTAAATATATATACTAGCTGTACCCGGCCACGCGTTGCTGTGGCCCAGTCTGGTTCAACCCGTTCCCGGCCAACCCCCTACTTCCACACTCTGACTTCGCCCCATTCGCTTTCGTTCTCCGTCCCTCTCTGCGTCCCTCCCTCCGTCCCCTACCTCCGTCCGTTCTCTTTCCGTCCGTCCCTCCCGCCCACCATTCCTCCGACCCTCCTTTCCTCTGCCCGTTGCTTAGAGAAACGTAGGAACACGCTCGTATTAGAATGGAACGTTGTGTGAAAATTGCTTTGAAAGTTTTACGAAACGTTCCGTTCGAAAACAAGCGGGTTTATATAGGCTATGCTTTTTTCTAAAAAGCGCATTCTTTTCGACTAATTTTACCACAACTTTGCATTCGATTCGAGCGATTTCGATTTCAGCATAACGTTGTATTCGAACGCCAGCGTTTTTATATCGCATGGAATGCGCACGTTTCTTTAGCGCATATATAAATAACTGTTGGTTTGATCAAAATTAAGGATCTCGGAGTCAAATGTTCACACAGCGTTCCATTCAAATACGAGCATGTTTTGTATGTTTTTCCTAAGCAGGGGACGCATGGAGGTACGGAGGGAGGGAGGAATGGTGGGGGGAGCAACGGACGGAGGGAGGGGACGGAGGGAGGGTGGAGGGACGGAGAAAGAAAGCGAATGGGGCGAAGTCAGAGTGGGGAAGCAGGGAATTGGCCGGGAACGGGTTGAACCAGACTGGGCCACAGCAACGCGTGGCCGGGTACAGCTAGTATATATATTTAATTATATATATGGTATATATATATACAGGGTGGTCCAGCATAAATATCCCGACTTTGAACGCGTATAACTTTCCCAATTTTTGGAATTTATTTATACTTTATGTGTCAAATTAAAGGTATTTCACTCTAGTATTGACACTGAAAAGGTCGAACTTGTGCTTGTTTAGGTTTCAATTATATGCTTGGAACAGCGCTAGCTACCATATTGTGTTGTTTTCTATGACATAATAATTATGGCGCCGTTTTCCCGGGATATTCACAAATCGTTTTTTGCTAACGCGCACATAGACACAATTATCTTAGGTGCTTGTAGGAGTCTCTCCCACGAATATCCTCTTTTCGCTAAATCATTTTCTTTCAATTTTATCAACAGCCGTGCGCACTGCCACGCTCTGCTTTTAGACGCAGAGATACAGATGTCTCGCTATAGCCGTTTCTTTGCGTCAGTGCTTTAGTGCTGTTGGACATCACGTTGACAAATTACTTTAGATCATCTTTTAGGATACCGTACGGTGTTTCTAGAACTACGTCTACATGTATCGCGTGGAGTGACCTGAAGAGATTTGTTTATATATGGCCTGCCCGGGTCATTGTCTTGACGGCCAATTTACTAGGACACGTACAAGAGCAATGTTAGCGGATATGAACTCCGTAATTCCCATGGTTTACTATTAGAAAGTCCTGTTTCTATAAATTTTTCGTAGCAGATAATTCAAGGTATTGTTTATTATATACACTGTTAGAAAATTGGTTAATCATTTCAACCAAATTAAATCCCTTATCAGTTCTGAAAATTAAGATCAAAACGCAATCACCGTCTGTCAACGGCGCCAGATCGCGTCATAGAAAACAACAAAATATGGTAGCTAGCGCTGTTCCGAGCACATAATTAAAACCTAAACTTGTACCAGTTCCATTTTTTCAGTGCAAATACCAGAGTGAAATACCTTTTATTTGACGTATAAAGTATAAATAAATTCCAAAAATTGGCGAAGTTATAAGCGTGCAAAGTCGGGACATTTATGCTGGACCACCCTGTATATACACCGTGGTTCAAAAAAAAGTAAGCCAAATTGTTTTTCGTATATCTCTAATGCCTGATAATATATCACGCTAAAATTTTCCAAATATTTAGAGAAGTGGACCAAGAATATGATTCCAAAATTTCATTAGATAATGTTGAACGGATAAAAAGATATGAATATTTAAACTTCATTTGCCGAAATTTCAGTTTACAAGCAATTTTCTGTCAGATTCAATCAAATGTTTCCTTATTATCTCCAATGCCTGATGATTAATCATTCTAAAATTTTCCAGATATGTAGAGAATTGAACTAACAATATGACCCCAGCTGTATGGTTTGATAATTTAATTAAATAAGATGCTCAAAATGTTCCCCTCCTGCTTGCACGCAAGCCTGGAGGCGCTGGCACCATTGCAATGGCAACAGGAACGTCGATTAATTATCCTCTGGTCCAGGCCATCCCGCACTTCCAACAAGCGTTGCTTCAGATCTTTTATATCATGGATTGTTGTCTGGTAGACTCGGTCTTGCATAATGCTCCACATTTTATAGTCGACAGGATTCAAATCTGGGCTGCTTGGAGGCCATAATGTGGGAGAAATGAAGTCTGGCGTCTCTCTTGTCAGCATTTCGATGGTTTCCTTGGTTCTTTGGGCTGGCGCTGTTCTGTTGAAAAACAAAGCTGTCTTCTGGTACTAGATTTCTGATTACAGATAGAAGATGTTGTGACAGCAGAACATCGCGATAATAGGCTCGATTAAGTTTTACTCCAGGATCAATGAAGATTAAATGGGAACGGCCAAGCGTCGAAACCGCAACGTTTCTGTTATGGAACAGACTTGCTGAAAACTGAAATTTCGGGTGATGAAGTTGAAATATCCATATCTTTTTATCCTTTCAAATTTATGACATGATATTTTGGAATCCTATTCTTGGTTCAATTCCCTAAATATTGGTAAAAGGTTTTCATGATTACTCATCAGACATAAGAGATGTAAGAAAAACAGCTTGGCTTACTTTTATTGAATCTGACAGACAAATTGCTTGTAAACTGAAATTTCGGTATATGAAGTTTAAATATTCATATCTTTGTATCCGTTGAACTTTATCTCATGAAATTTTGGAATCATATTCTTGGTCCACTTCTCTAAATATTTGGAAAATTGTAGCTTGATATGTCAGCAGGTATTAGAGATATATGCAAAACAATTTGGCTTACTTTTTTTGAACCACGGTGTATATGTATGTCTATTTTGCACTATTATGTCCATATGTTGCATGTAGAGGAGCCCTAATTTGCGAAGTAATGAACCGATTTTGATGCCGTTTGCGTTATCTTATTCAGAATATATGCCTCTAATGCCCAGAACAATTGCAGAATAATAACTTAGTAGGTTCAGTAGACGTGGATTAAACAAATATTCAGTAACTTTTTGTTTTGTTTTCTCGCTATAAACTAATGAAAGAATCAAACGAGCATAACTTCAGTTAGAAAAGATATTTTCATTCTGTTAAAAGCATTGTAGAGCTTGTTCATTGTAGCATATGACTAAATCAAAAGGTCAAAAACCGATATGTGACGGGTTTTTACCTCTGTGTCACATTTGTATAGGCCCTACCTGTATTATCCTATGGTTGATTCTTCTTCTGCTTCTTTATCCATGGGCTGACAGTCCATATTTGTCCACTGCACACTTGACTACTCTTCTCCATAATTCTCTGTCCTGTGCCCGATGTGTCAGTTCCTGCGCATTCATCCCACGCCATTCTTTTGATTACATTAAAATTCATTTCTATTCAGATCGAGACATTAAGTCTACACCATAACGGTTAACAAAGATTTCCTTGTGTCTCTCCATATCCCTGCATCATGTATGATAATAATCCTCAATGTTGCATAGGGTAGGCCTATAGGCCTACATGTATACAAATTTTTATTATTCCGTTGTTATGCCGTAGCCTACGTTATGAAGAATTAGTAAGGCCTTAGGCTACGGTTTAATTGACGAGGACTGCATTAGGCCTACAAATAACATTACAAAGAACATTTGCATTCGCTACTTTACACAACGCTGAAATACATATATAGGCTAGCCTTGGCCTACATTGTTATAGTCCTACAATCACGATTAGGCTACAAATAGCAGCAGGCTAATTCAATGATGATGGCCTAATAAACCAATGTAAGGCGTACGCGGTTGTCGTCTGTTACCAACTTACCATACGATTAAAAAGATACTGAGGTGAGGTCCAGGCTGCACAATGCCACCTTTTTAAAATCTAGTTTATCCTAATTGTAAACTCCTAACTTCAAAACGCAACTAGATAGCCAACCGCTGTTGTTAATATGAAAGTAATTTAATAGGCCTATATAAAACAAATGAAAGTCATTTAAATGGTATTGTTAATAGGCTATGAAAGCCGCTAATTTGGGACTAATTATGTCCGAGCGGATCATTGCTGAGCTTTAGAGCAAAAACTAAACTAAAATAAGTTGAATTGCTAATCCAGAATTAGAATAAACTTTAGGCCTATAATGATGATATGGAATTTTTGTAGCAGAAAACGAGTGAATGACTTCAGGCAGTTTCTAATCGAATCTAATTAAGTTAGTTGACCTAAGTGAATTAATTTCCAATTCGTCAAATGTCGGAATCGAGAGGCGTGATAGCCGATAAGTTGTTTGAGATTGATATTCGAAGTCCGTCCTTCATCGTGACCTCAGCTGCCGCATTGCTGATCGTTTCCGAGTATCCACTCTCGATGCTTGGTCTCGTCTTAGTCTTTCCATCGACGATCTTTCCAGTCGTTGGTGCAAGTCGACGGGGGATCGGAATGTCTTGCTGGAACTCGTCCTCGTAGTCGGGAAGAGGGGACGTGTAGCCGACCTTGCCAGTCAACCAGAAGGTCATCATCTCACCTTTGCCCTACACGCACACAAGATGGAGACAAGCGTAAGAAGACCTCGGCATCACGACTGCAGGGTTAGTTAGGTTTTGAAAGTTCATTTTGAATTTGATTATACTGGGAAGCAAATTCAAAGCGAATCCAATATTAGGAGAAATTCATGCGTCGCTGTAGCGCAGATACACGGCAATGTAATGCACAAGGTGTCTAAAGAAGCAGATGAGAAAGAGGTGGAGGTGTAGAAGGAGGAGCAGAAGTTAAGAGGAGGAGAAGAGGAAGAAGTGAAGAGAGGATGAGAGAAGGGATGTAGAGTAAGGAGAAGAAAGAGGAAGCAGAAGCTGAATATGAGACCTTTCTAGTCTAGGGCTGTTGATTTAATCGCGTTAACGCGTGCGATTAACGCGTTAAAAAATTTTGCGATTAAAATTTTTAACGCATTAATCGCACGCGTTAATTAGATCTGATTAAAATGGAATCAGAGGCAGAAAACTCGTTTTAAACGGAAGGCTCATACTTAAAACTAGTGATAGATCTACATTCTTTGCCAAATATTCCATAGAAGAATTTGAGTGGGTTATTATCGTATCAATTCTTTGCTCAATAATTATCGTCTAACATGCGTTAAACGCTAACGATGAGCCGTCGACATCGGCCGCATCGCATCGTCCACTAAAGTTGTTTCCTCACCCGGGCCCGTCAGACAACATTGGTTGAACTCCAGGAGATGGCAAGACCATTGGATCCAGGTTTCAAATGATAAATGTTTACCGAAGGACAACTGAGACGAGGTTTGGCAAGAACCGCAACCTCTTGTGAAAAATTGTAAATGAGGTTCAATATAGATCTAGTAGGCTAGACCTGCTGTTGTTAATTAATAAGAGCATCCCTTGAACCGACCAATGTAAATAAACTGGTCTGCATATACAATTGGCTGAATAAATAATTAATTCTGATAGTCAGAAAATGGCTGTCTAATTTTCATTTAGGTCTACATCATTTTAATTAAAGGTGGCTCAAATGAAAAAATAACGGGATTTTGAGGTTTTGACTTATTTGAACAGTGTTTCAATTCAATTCTGCCTGTCATACAAAACTGTTCAATAAACAAAATGCAGATTAAATAGGCCTAAGCCTAAGGTTAGGCCTATTGAATATGTTTGCAATAGAAAGAATGCATTCAGTCATTAAAATTATATGCTTCAGGGGTCCTTGGAAAATAGTAAGATTAATGTATTTGACGGAAATATATTGCGATTAATTTGGCGTGAATTGCGATTAAAAAAATTAATCGCGCGATTAATTTCGATTAAAATTTTTAATCGAACAACAGCCCTACTTTCTACTAATCCATGGCGTGGTAGAGACTTTGTACAATGTAATACATAATTTATTATTTGACTGACCTTAATCGTGACGATTCCTCTCTCTGTCAGATAATAACCAGCGAACTTAGACAGAGCTTCCTTGGCTTTTGGACTCATGTGTATTCGCATGGCTGCCACAAAAACACACAGATCAGAAAATAATTTGCGAGTTAATTAATCAAATGTCATCATTTTCAATATGTGCGCATCCAAATAATTTTGTTCAATTGTCATCTCAGTGTTTTGTTGTTGTTTATTCTAAAAATTGAAATCTGAATGCAGATGTGCACCCAGCGATACTCGGTCCACTCAGGTGTTATATACTTGACTCGTGTGTTGCACCCACTCTAGTGTTATACTTGACCCACTGTGGTGTTATACTTGACCCGTTAATAGGGTGTTATGGCCTACTTGACCCACTCAAGTATTGCACTTGACCCACCTGGTGTTATACTTGACTCACTCTCACACTGTGGTGTTAAACTTGACTCACTCTCACACTCTGGTGTTATAATTTATATACTTACGCAAACCATGAGACTCCATTCTCGATGTGGTGTTGATCGTATCACCGAAGAGACAGTATCTCGGCATCGTTATTCCAACGACACTCGCCACAATTGGTCCAGTATTGACCCCTGGATTATTGACAGAACAACAACACACAACACCAGTCCTGTCAATCACAACTATCAAAACATCTCGGCAAATTACAGGATGGTTAGACAAACAGGTTAAAGGGTTAACAACCTTGTAGGCCTATGTATGAGAATTAACACTTCGATGGTGGACGCACGTGAAACCATTACAGATATTAATAAGTTAATTACAGTCTGTCCTTAATGCTGCAGCTCGCCTGATTGGTGGCATTCCAAAGTTTGGGCATATATCAAATTTTATACGGGAGGAACTGCACTGGTTGCCTATGCAAAAACGTATTGAATTTAATATTCTAATGCTCATGCGTAATTGCCTAGCAGGTCAAGCTCCGATCTATCTTATGGAACTTTGTGTGCCTGTGCTATCCATTCCAGGCCGTAGATGTGTGCCTGTGCTATCCATTCCAGGCCGTAGATGTGTGCCTGTGCTATCCATTCCAGGCCGTAGATTCCTTCGCTCTGCAACGCATGGTGACCTGGTTGTTCCTATGGCTCGATCTTCCGCAGCGCTGCATAGAAGTTTTGCTATGGTCTTTCTGGAATAAGTTACCTATTAGTCTCCGTAATGAACTTCTTTGTCTTTCTTTGCCCCTTTTCCGCAAGCGTTTGAAAACCATTCTCTTTGATTATGGTTTGGTGTCAGGTCGGGAGCGCCTCTGAGGAGTTCTCTTGAAGTGGCGCTATATAAATGTTCGATTACAATTACAATTACAATTACAATTCAAAGACGCTGGCATAAATATAACCTCACATGACGCAGAGGCGAATTCGTCGGACCCGTATCAATGTATGATCTACGAATTCGCGACGCAGAGGCCGTATTAATTCATGACGACATCTTAATTAGTTGCAACCATGCCAGATATGGTCAACCACTGCTAAGTCTGACGATATCATCGTCGTGTGATTTAGTGTCCAGTCTAAATTAAACGAGTAGGCCTAGCACAAGTGGACGGACTCTGCTTCCAACGCAAACGAGGGAGGGAGAACATAAAATAACGGAATTACTACAAACGACTACAATCATGTATATATATAGTCTACAGTAACTATCATGGACCGACAAACTGCAGATCATATCATTTTAAGGGAGCTATATAATAGTGAATCGATTACCAATGCGCATGCGCAGTCTATGTTCCGGTTTGTGTGGAACCTTGAAGTCGAGAGCAGCGCTGATGAGATCAAGAGCGCAGTTGGCGATTTCAACGATGTGTAGATCTCCGTTTCTTTGCGGCAGACCGCTCACCATCACATACGTGTCACCTATTGTCTCCACCTTCACAGAAAAACAATGCAAATAAGCCAATATGTATGTATGTATGTATGTATGTATGTATGTATGTATGTATGTATGTATGTATGTATGTATGATGTATGTATGTATGTATGTATGTATGTATGTATGTATGTATGTATGTATGTATGTATGTATGTATGTATGTACATGTATGTATGTATGTATGTATGTATGTATGTATGTATGTATGTATGTAAGTATGTATGTATGTATGTATGTATGTATGTATGACATTGTATGTATGCATGCATGCATGTATGTATGTATGTATGTATGTATGTATGTATGTATGTATGACATTGAATGTATGCATGCATGCATGTATGTATGTATGTATGTATGTATGTATGTATGTATGTATGTATGTATGTATGTATGTATGTATGTATGTATGTAAGTATGTATGTATGTATGTATGTATGTATGTATGACATTGTATGTATGCATGCATGCATGTATGTATGTATGTATGTATGTATGTATGTATGTATGACATTGAATGTATGCATGCATGCATGTATGTATGTATGTATGTATGTATAATGTATGTATGTATGTATGTATGTATGTATGTATGTATGTATGTATGTATGTATGTATGTATGTATGTATGTATGTATGTATGTATGTATGTATGTATGTATGTATGTATGTATGTATGTATGTATGTATGTATGTATGTATGTATGTATGTATGTATGTATGTATGTATGTATGTATGTATGTATGTATGTATGTATGTGTGTATGTATGTATGAATGCATGCATGCGTGTATGCATGTATGTATGTATGAATGCATAATAATCTTAAATCTGACGTACCTTATAGACGTCGTGTTTCTGAATGATGCCATCGAATAAACCATAAACGGCGTTCAGAATGTCGACGACCTGCAAGTTAAAAAGAATAAAAGAGTTGTTAATAAAAGTTTTAGTCCTACTTCTGACCAGATAAAAGTTAGCCATTGTAACGGGCTCTGGAAATTCCTTGACCATTCTCTGAGACATGGATAATATTCCCGTGTGTGTGTTGTGCAGTGGATATGAGAAATCCGTGATTGTACAAGCCTGCATGACTAATGAAGCGGAAACGAAAGTAGGCTACACCCCATACTAACAATGAATAATAGCTGATCTATCATCTTCAGATGAAAGTTCACATTTAATTAGGTGCGTTTAATTGCACTGGACCTGGAAGGGCGAGCACTCTGCTGCCAGGTCTTGAAATCCGGAGATGTCAGAAAAGTAGAGCGTAACGCTGTCGAACGATTCGGGTTCGACGTCCATACCAATCTTTAGCTTATCTGCGATGGTTCTATGCAAACAAACCATGCATGAAACAACGACATCATCAATCAATGTTCAGAATAGATCTATAATAAGATTAAAGCGAAGGCAAAGACTTTCTCTGTGATCAAACACGTTTTGTAATACATGTAGGCCCTATACATTTATTGACTTATTGTAGATCAAAACGTCTCTTTCGTTCCATTTACCTATGAAAAGCGTTAATTATAGGTCTACGGCTTCTCCAGTCGATCTGGGATCATATCATTCATTTATTTATTTAAGAGATTTATATAGCGCTTCTCAAGACCTTCTACACAGAAGCTCTCGCCGATTCAATCCCGGCATGACTATAAGACAAAGTTCAAGATTAGAGCGAGAGACTCGAGCTACCTTATTTCTGTCTCTGCTCATCTCTATCAGACTATCAGCCGCAACTGTCAAGTTCCCCCCCCCCACACCTAACTTCCTTCGTCACGTCTGACGTAAAGGTGATGACCTCTGTTTAAATCACGTGACCAACCTCGGAAGCATCCTATAGAGAAGCTGTTCGGTGTTCTTCCTTTCCTCTTCCAGTTGACTCGTCCTTGCGTCCACCACTTCTTCCAAGTGATTCGAATATTTCTCCAGCAGTCGAATCATGTTGTCCACGACATTCGAACTCCTTTAAACCAAATCCACAACTCATCCAGTCTCAGCAATCAGCATCACAATAAATTATTACAAAATTTACACTTTTCGGAGCATCAAAAAAATTATTCATAACGCATAAGTCGTAATGGTAAACTCCAAATGTCTAGAGCGCTAATTTATAGCTAAGCACCAGCTGGGCACCAGCTTATTCACGAGCGCTGCCCTGTCCACTGGAAGCAGTCCAAGGCGGGCATATTATCCGAAATATGACACAATTTAATTATTATTACGTGCATTGTGGTCCAAATGGCATCCACGGAATCATTATTGCTGGTTGGAAATATCTATTTCCAGAGCTTTCCACCTGTTAATCCAAAAATGCCTGGAAAGTTCGTTAGGAACTAAAAAAAATCAAGCGAAGGTAATAATTAAGGAGACAAAATGTCGAGATATCTGATAGAAATTAATTTGAATGAATGCGTATTCTAGTCTTTATCTAATTCTGAACCAATTCACCGACTGAGTTCTTTAGCTCCTCTATAATGCAATGGAGCCAAACAGAGAAGACAGCTGATCCCTATATTAGCAAAGCCTCTTCCTATACATGTAGGTTGGATCATTCAGGGCACGCACTTGAACGGGTTGATCTTGATGATAGCCGTCAGTGCAGCCTGAGATCCTGGTCTCGTTTTCGGATCTTCCGCCCAGAGTTCCTCTATGAAAGCCATGAGGTGATGAGCCACGTGATCTCCCGATTCAACACTCTGTGGAAGTTCATCGAGCAGCGGTCGGAATGGAACTCTTCCTTCCAATGGAAGAACCTTGACCTTCGCGATCACCTCTGTGGAATACAGACGAGAAAAATGGCGATAAGACGTATAGATAACATAGAGAATAAGGCACAGATAGCGTGAAAGATAAGACATACAACCTGAGCCGTTTATTTTGTGATATTTATGCCGCACATATCAAAAGAGATTAGCCATTATAGCTGAAGAGATAAATACTATGCCTAAGCTTATACAACACAGAGTATAATGCTGTATAACGAATAACCAGTGTTGTTGAAAGTATCGGGCAAATGTACTTAAGTAAAAGTAAAAGTAAAATGGATTTTAATTACTTAAGTAAAAGTAAAAGTACTCATCACAAATTTCACTTAAGTAAAAGTAAAAAGTAGCCCCTTCAAATAATACTTTTTAAGTAAAAAGTAAAAGTACCCAGTCTTTCTATAACTCAATCCATTTTGAACCTTTAAAATGCCAAAGTTCGAAATGGGTATCGTGAGTTTAGTACGCACGCTAATGATTCGTTGTTAGGTAAATGTTAGCACAATGCATAGCTGAAGAGTCGTTTTGCTGCAAAGATGGCAGTGCATCCAGCGTGCACACTCGTCGAAAATCTTTTTAGGTATGCAAATTTGAATAAGCTGTCGAAATGTTAATTAGTCGTGCTTTGAAGTAACGAACATTGTAACGAGTGTCGCATAAATTGTAACGAAGTAAAAGTACTGAAATATGGGTAAAATTTTACTTCATTGAAAGTAAAAGTATTTCAGTTTCTTGATACTTCGTTACATGTGAAAGTTGATTGATTGGGTTTAACGGCACTTCAGCACAGAATTGGCTATTTCGTGCCTTTCATGTGAAAGTATTCAAACTTTTACTTAAGTACAGTAACGCGTTACTTTTACTTCGTTACTGTACAACACTGCGGATAACTAAAACACTGAATGAGGCACATAAAATTATACAGTAATCACAAGATAAAAATTTATATATGGGCTATCATAAGAAAGAAAGCTTAGATCTAACAAGAGATAAGATACAGATATCAGGAGTGATAAGGCATAGATAATCTATCCCAAGAGATAAGCGTAGGGCCTACGAATGACAAGAGATAGGGTATCTATATCCAACCGTCCGGTGTGAGTGTTTCGTGTTCGGAGTAAGGTCCATTTCGACAGAAGACTTCCTTGACGATCACTCCAGCAGAGAAGATGTCACCTGACGGACTCTGACACTTCAACTGACACAATCGATTTCGATTCAACGTTCTCAAAGCTGGACGAAGTTCCTCAGGTGCCGTCCAATACAACTCTGCAGAATCACATGCACACAATACAATGATAATTTTAAACGAAGCCTCGACCTTATAATAAGTTTAATAGATCCACACGTGAGAAATGAGAGTCGTCTATAAAAACCTATAAGCTTATATTTACTCACGTGCATAGAGGTTGTGTTCGGTGAGGTTCGGATCGTCATCCTGTCCATCCAATAGGAAGTCGAGTCCATAATCCGTC
>OX243818.1:762500-797582 GCA_945859605.1 Lumbricus rubellus
CTGACTGACTGACTGGAGGTATGATTGGCTGGATTATGGATTACCCGATTTGACTGACTGACTGATTGACTGATAGAAAATGATTGCTTGTTTGCTTGACTGACCGGCTGACTGACCAAGTAGCTGACTGACCAAGTGTTTGATTGACCAAGTGATTGACTGGCTTATGGACTGCCTGAATGATAGACTGACGTTATCAGTGACTAACTGTCCGAATGACATATACACCCTCTTACTGTCTTTACATGTATCTGTGGTCAGTGTAGCTTAGACTCACCGTAGCCGGTGGTATTCCGAGTTCTTTGGAGAGGTTTGAATGATGAGCGGCGTAGTCGAAGTTGCGAAGGAAAAGATTTGTTTCGTTGTAGGATGTCGTCTTTGCCAGAATCTCATCAACAGAATGATTAGCACGAATGATGACAGGAGAAGTAAAAGAAGAGGAAAATAATGATGATGATGACGATGATGATGTTGATGTTGATGACGACGATGAGGATGATGATGATGACGACGATGAGGGTGATGATGAAGATACGTATTCATATAATTCATGTAAGTAACATTAAATTCAAGAAATAGGCTATAACTACTATTGCAAACGAAAATCGACATCGATTCCAAATCGAAATTGAAATTGCAAAACATTCAATCTCAAATTTAATCAGCATCGATTTCAAACTTCAGACTCGAATTTAATTCGAAATCAACTTGAAATTCAAAATCAATTTTAAATTCAAATTCAAAGCATAGAATTCTCAAAATGCCAACGAAAAAATTTCACTGACAATGAAGAAGTTCTGTAGCGCCTGTTGTGCTTTGTCGTCATCTGCATCTCCGACGGCGTAGAAAGACTTGTCCGTGATCTTTGCATAGATCTCCTCTGTAGCAGTTTGTTGATTGACGTAGATGAAGGCATAGTCACCGTCGTACATGTCTTTGTTGTAGGCGGCCAGAGACCAATTACGTAATTCAGTTATTGGAATACTCAGTATTACGACTTGTAAGAAGAAATAGCACACAACACAATTATAATTATCTAAAGCTGCTAACTAAAATAATACCTTGCTATTCTAATTGTATTTGAACCTCTGTTTTGAAGGGCCATTCTATAGGGAAAGTCTATCAGATGAAGGCGAATAGGAAAGGGGGAGAAGATGAAAATAGCGAACAGAAAAGAGGAGATCGATGGAAGATGAACAGGAAGTAAAGAAATGGAGAGTCGATGATGATGATGTTTGTGTTATAAATCAAATAGGCCTAAGTATGAGAAAAATTATAATTGGCGTCTAGATGAAATTCAGCCAGTGACTGGAAACTCTGTTTTTAGACATTATTTCAGGTAATGTTAGCAGAGAAATGGATCTGGTTCAATGTTTGGCAGCATCTTTCGTTTCGAAAACGATGCTTATTGATGAAGGTCTTGTGTTTGCTAGAGAATCTGGTACAAAGGTCAGTAAAAGACACACCGACGAAAGCGATCTGTTTATTATTATTATGATATTATGCTTCTTCGCGTATACTACTGCTCCAGATCTTGTCGGAGCGTGGACCGGGATTCGGATGAATTCGGTCAGCTGGTGGCATCCTTAGTTTCCCCGAAGGTACTCACAGGGAGAGCGCGCCCGGATTGACCCAGGCTTCGTGAACGCGGATGCCATCCTATGATGATATTATGATTATGATGCCAAACTGATTATTTTATGGCGACGACGACGACAATAGAAAAACTGTCTTTGTTGTCATGCGCTGCAGTCGTTAAACTCTGGATCCATCTCCAGTCATCACCTGTGTTCCTCTCCATCTGTTTGCATGTTTCTCTGTGTCTCTTTCTGTGTGTGTCTCTGTGTGTCTTTGTGTGTCTGTCTGGGTATCTCTGTGTGGCTCTGTGTGTCCCTGTGTGTCTGCCTGTGTGTCTCTGTGTGTCTCTGTGTTCCTCTCCATCTGTCCGCAGGTGTCTCTGTCTGTCTGCATGTCTCTGTGTGTCTGTCTGTGTGTCTCTGTGTGTGTCCGAATGTTTCCTTCTACATGTAACACTCTCCGTTTGTCAATCAACCTCCTACACTCGCTCTTTCTATCTCTCATCTTCTTTTCTGCCTGTGACCTGTCCGCTTGTTAGTGTGCGTGTGCGTGTGCGTGTGCGTGTGTGTGTGTGTGTGTGTGTGTGTGTGTGTCAAATTTCTACCTATAGCTGCCTCTTAATCTGACTGCTTGTCTGTTTAGTGTTTACCTCTTGATCGGCGCTCGCAACAAGCAGGTGTCCTACGCGCGGCTTTCAAGTGGTTCCTTAGAAATTTGGAGTTTCCGTTTATACGATATCATATTGCATTATATATTATATTACATTATATATATATTATATATATATATTATATACATGTACATTATATACATATCGCCTCTAGCGGTATCGCTCGTTACATGCTTATGTTTCTCTTTAATCAGTATCCATAAAAATCTTCCCGACCATCAATCTCCTTTTCTCTCTGTCTCTCCTCCGCTTTCCACGTATCTCTTTCCCTCTTTCTCTTGCCTGTCCAAATGTCTCTATCTCTGTCTCTCTCTATCCACCTCTACCTGTCTCGTTCGTTATCCATACCGGCTTCCCTTTCATCAGCATCTATAAAAACCGTTCTCGACCAGCGTTCAAGTGTGCCACCAGAGTAAGATGTATGACCACCGACATCGTCATCGTGCACGTACTTCTCGCTTCCTTTTTCACCTTTGTGAAGATGTCTTCTATGGCAGAGATGGATGGTGACAGATCGACCTTATCGACATATCTAGTCACCGTGAAGTTTGGGTTGTTTTGGATCGTACTGTAGACTGCGGCTCCCAATGTATCTTCATCATTATTGTTCGATGATATGATGAAGACTCGACGCCAATGAAGAAGTTGACACAACTGGACGACGCCATTGGCTGAACGAAGAAGAAGAAACAAAGATAATGCAAGATCAAATGAAGATTGTGTATATTATGCAAGATCAAATGAAGATTGTGTATATTATGCAAGATCAAATGAAGATTGTGTATATTATGCAAGATCAAATGAAGATTGTGTATATTATGCAAGATCAAATGAAGATTGTGTATATTATGCAAGATCAAATGAAGATTGTGTATATTATGCAAGATCAAATGAAGATTGTGTATATTATGCAAGATCAAATGAAGATTGTGTATATTATGCAAGATCAAATAAAGATTGTGTATATTATGCAAGATCAAATGAAGATTGTGTATATTATGTAAGATCAAATGAAGATTGTGTATATTATGCAAGATCAAATGAAGATTGTGTTCATTATGCAAGATCAAATGAAGATTGTGTTCATTATGCAAGCTCAAATGAAGATTGTGTTCATTATGCAAGATCAAATGAAGATTGTGTTCATTATGCAAGATCAAATAAGGATTGTGTTCATTATGCAAGATCAAATGAAGATTGTGTTCATTATGCAAGATCAAATGAAGATTGTGTTCATTATGCAAGATCAAATGAAGATTGTGTTCATTATGCAAGATCAAATGAAGATTGTGTATATTATGCAAGATCAAATGAAGATTGTGTATATTATGCAAGATCAAATGAAGATTGTGTATTTTATGCAAGATCAAATGAAGATTGTGTATATTATGCAAGATCAAATGAAGATTGTGTATATTATGCAAGATCAAATGAAGATTGTGTATATTATGCAAGATCAAATAAAGATTGTGTATATTATGCAAGATCAAATGAAGATTGTGTATATTATGTAAGATCAAATGAAGATTGTGTATATTATGCAAGATCAAATGAAGATTGTGTTCATTATGCAAGATCAAATGAAGATTGTGTTCATTATGCAAGCTCAAATGAAGATTGTGTTCATTATGCAAGATCAAATGAAGATTGTGTTCATTATGCAAGATCAAATAAAGATTGTGTTCATTATGCAAGATCAAATGAAGATTGTGTTCATTATGCAAGATCAAATGAAGATTGTGTTCATTATGCAAGATCAAATGAAGATTGTGTTCATTATGCAAGATCAAATGAAGATTGTGTTCATTATGCAAGATCAAATGAAGATTGTGTTCATTATGCAAGATCAAATGAAGATTGTGTTCATTATGCAAGATCAAATGAAGATTGTGTTCATTATGCAAGATCAAATGAAGATTGTGTTCATTATGCAAGATCAAATGAAGATTGTGTTCATTATGCAAGATCAAATGAAGATTGTGTTCATTATGCAAGATCAAATGAAGATTGTGTTCATTATGCAAGATCAAATGAAGATTGTGTTCATTATGCAAGATCAAATGAAGATTGTGTTCATTATGCAAGATCAAATGAAGATTGTGTTCATTATGCAAGATCAAATGAAGATTGTGTTCATTATGCAAGATCAAATGAAGATTGTGTTCATTATGCAAGATCAAATGAAGATTGTGTTCATTATGCAAGATCAAATGAAGATTGTGTTCATTATGCAAGATCAAATGAAGATTGTGTTCATTATGCAAGATCAAATGAAGATTGTGTTCATTATGCAAGATCAAATGAAGATTGTGTTCATTATGCAAGATCAAATGAAGATTGTGTTCATTATGCAAGATCAAATGAAGATTGTGTTCATTATGCAAGATCAAATGAAGATTGTGTTCATTATGCAAGATCAAATGAAGATTGTGTTCATTATGCAAAATCAAATGAAGATTGTGTTCATTATGCAAGATCAAATGAAGATTGTGTTCATTATGCAAGATCAAATGAAGATTGTGTTCATTATGCAAGATCAAATGAAGATTGTGTTCATTATGCAAGATCAAATGAAGATTGTGTTCATTATGCAAGATCAAATGAAGATTGTGTTCATTATGCAAGATCAAATGAAGATTGTGTTCATTATGCAAGATCAAATGAAGATTGTGTTCATTATGCAAGATCAAATGAAGATTGTGTTCATTATGCAAGATCAAATGAAGATTGTGTTCATTATGCAAGATCAAATGAAGATTGTGTTCATTATGCAAGATCAAATGAAGATTGTGTTCATTATGCAAGATCAAATGAAGATTGTGTTCATTATGCAAGATCAGAGACAGATAAAGACGATGTTGATATAAGCTCGTAGCTTTTTTGGGCTTCCTGTTGGTTAGAGACCGCTCTGTATCCATTACTTGTACTCATGTTCTTTTAGTTTCTTTGGCAACAAAAATAGATATAAAAAGGCAGAAAATCTTATGTTCAGGTGAAAGACTATTGATTGGAAGATCAGAAGAAAACTCGGAAGGCAGATGAGCATGATTAGAGATTTTGTGAAAACTGTAAGATAGCAGATGATTAACGATCATTATTTTTGAAGAAGCATCCTCATTCAATCTCCTGGCGTCAGGGCCGGATTTGAGCAGAGTGAGGCCCTAAGCAATTTCAATTATGAAGCCCACTTAAGGATAGAAACAGACAAAATGCATATTGCTAGATCTAAGTATAATTATTCCTAATGCATACGGTATTGCGCCAATAATCCATGGTTGATCAACTACTGTTAGTCTCTAACGCAGTGGTCCCAAACCTTTTTTGACTTCAGGGCCACTTTTTCTAAGTTGGATGACACGAGGGCCACTTTTTCTAAGCTGAAGGACATTAGGGGGCCAAATGGCTAACATCAAATTAACTAAAAGTATATGGGACTAAAATTGGTATAATTGAATCCAAATTGAATGTCTCGTGTTATTTGTATTTTCTGTCCTGTACAAATTGTCAATATTTATAAGTTACAATTTATAAGCTACTGAATTTTTTTCTTTAGCTCACTTTTGGAGGCCCCCAGATTCCGGAGGTCCTAAGCAGTTGCTTAGTTGGATTACATGTAAATCCGGCCCTGCCTGGCGTGACCTCACCGAATCCTTGCCTGGCACCGCATCAGACAAAGCAACATGGCTATAACTATAGTGTAGTGCATGGGTATGACATTGGATGAGAGAGTGTTGTTCACTTACCACAATTGACAATTGGCCAGAGCGTGCGAACGAGAGTCGTGAATGTTTTCTTGTCGCTGAGGTTTGGATCGCTGCTGATCCAACCGAATACAGGACGATCGAGGTAGGACGCAAGCAGAGCGACAGGTTCCATGGCTGCACATCAGAGAATACGATAGGATGACGATGTTGACGATGATGGCGTTGTTAGAGACAATGGCGACTATGCTCTCGATGATGATGATAGTGATTATGATGACGATGATGATTATGATGATGATGAAAAATAAAAGAAGGAAGATGATGAACAAGAAGAAAAATAAGCTTATAATGTTTGAGGAGGTGGATAGCGAAAAGAATTATCTTTGAAGGCATATTACATTGTTGATTATTGATTACTTATAGCCAATCGCAGAATGGCTATGACAAATCATGTAAATAGAATTCTAATGCAGTTGACAAAAGCAGTTGCAAGCCAAAAAATAATAACAGCGGCAGCAGAAATTGTGATGACATTTAGTAATGATAATAATTGCGTTAATTATTAATTGTGTTTGCAATAATATTTATAACTTCCATAGCACCGTGTATTGTGCACAAGGGCATTCACCGATGCCAATACAAAACCAACTGAAATTCGTTGGAGACCCACGTGATCATTTATAAGACAGGGAGGAAGTGCAGAGAGCAATAATTTCAAAAACGTAGGTTCTAAGTAAGTAATCAGGTGGAAGAAAAAAAAGGTAGGAGATCAGTCGTAGTAGTCACCGCTATATAAATGTCTGAAATGAATGAATGAATGAATGAATGTATGAATGAATGAATGAATGAATGAATGAATGAATGAATGAATGAATGAATGAATGGATGAATATACCGTCAGAACAGATGGGTCCAAGAATGAGATCTGGAATAAATGTTGATTGTTGGTAGACATCAAATATCTCTCCGATTGCATTTCTGCTGCTGCAATTCGAATCTCGATAGTGAATCCTATTCCCAGTTATAATGAAAAGAATAATTATTACAAAAGGAAATTAATAAACGAGAAAATATAAGAACTGCTATCATCTGGTCACCTGGTGCCGTCAGCTACTGGAGCTCTGGCGAAAGCCCTGGTGCATCTTCTCCAGTTAATCCTCTCCCTAGTCGCCTCTCTTAGTTCCTCCAGTCTCATGCCAGACTTTTCCTGTACTTCATCCAACCATTTCTTCCTTGGTCTTCCGCATCTTCTCCGTCCCTCACCGCATGCCGTCATCAGCTCCTTTTCCAAACCGTTAGATCTCATCACATGGCCGAAGTAGCTCAATTTCCTCCAAGTTGCTGTTTGCTGCAGTGTCTCCTCCCTCTCTATTCCGAGCTCCTCGCGCACCGATTCGTTAGTTCTCTTCTCCGTCCATGAAATCCTTAGCATCTTTCTCCAAATCCACATCTCACACGCGTTGATTTTCTTTTCCATATCCCGTGTCTTTGTCCATGTCTCGCATCCATATAGGACGACTGGGAAGATCAGTGCTATATAGCAGAACTGCTATAATAGACCTATTTATGTTATGTTTTATTTGTATTGCCGTATACCCTACCACTGTTGCAATACGCTACTATTAGGCCTATAGTAGCCTATGTCCTAATAATTATGAGCTAGAGCTACTAATACCACTCCACCACTGTTGCAATTACTAATAGGCTACCCCTACTAGTCTACTACTACTGATACAGCCACTACTGCCACTGATGAGCAATAATATTATCGCAGCTGTCGATTAATGGATGTTTTGCCAGTGCGGAAAGAAGCGACGTTTAATGAATTCACAGTAAAAGTGATATTGTACACGCATAGCATAATGTACATGTTTTTGTGTATGTATGCATTCATGCGGATGGGAGTATCATAATATACGATACGTGCGCCTGCATGCCCTCAGCTGTGTCTGTCCCAGTGCCAATGCACGCTCAGTGTTTATGGACCCTGTAATGCATGAATGGAGCCACCAAAGTGGTGCTGACAGTTCAGGTACTGGAGCAGAATGAACTGATGATGATGATGCTGCTGAAAAAATAATGTGATGCAATAATAATAAAAAAAATATGAAGACAGGTATGAACACAAACATCACTGATGGAAGCTAATTATTATTCCGAATCAGACTCGATACACAAAAGACACAAAGGAAGACGCGCGGACACTGCGCAGTGTCACGCAGTATCTCTTCTCTGGTTTTTTTTCAAGCTAGTCCACACGCCATTGTAAGCTAGAGATTTTTTTAGCTCCAAAAAAACTAATGCGTGGATCAGATAATTATTCAAAGGTCCTTACTCAACACAAAATCAATCGGCAGATCAGGACTTTTCTAAATGTGGAGTTCTATACAAAATGTGCAGTTGTAAATGAATTTGTGCAGTTGTAAAAGCAATCTTGTGCAGTGATAATCATTAAAAAAAGGTAACTGCAGCTGGCTCACACCACGGAATAACGAAATGGAACGAAGGGCTTGTGCAGTGAAATCTAAGATGCATGCAGGCCATAATTTTGAGTGGATGACTTAAAAAGTAATCAGTTTTTATTCGTGACCTTTTTGGCAACCAGATTAAAATTGCTGGTTGTGCAATAATTCTAAATTTAAAAAACATGCGGCAGGTATAGAGTTAAATTATTCGTAGTAGGCCTACCCTTCGAAATTTCCAAAGGCCATAAACATGAAAGAGCGTCTATAATAGAAGAGCAGTAGTAGTTTCAATTTAACGACACTGAGATCATTAGCGTCGCCCTCCTCCTTTATCCAGGTTTGAGACTAGCACTGCAAAAGTGCGAGCAGTGGCGGAGTTTGAGCGTGCAGGCGCACCGTAGACGTGAGACCCTATGATTTAGTTATTAAGCCAACTTGCGAGAGTGAGTTCGTTGAGTTGCTTAAGACCTATCTTTTTAGCCGTGGTTGGGCTGGGAGCGCTTCTGAGTAGACTTCTTGAAGAGGCGCTTTATAAGTTTTCCGAATGAATGAATGAATGAATGAATGAATGAATGAGTTGACCTTATGAAAAACTGTGACAAAATCTCGCATCATTCTACTTACGATAAGTCAATGTCATGGAGTTCTGCCAGCTTTCCTGCTGAATATGCCAACGCTCCAAGATTCGTTGACGCATTGAACAGATTGAAAGCCACTCTGCGTGATGCCATCCACAGAAGATTAACGGAATTCTGATGAGAAAGATCAATGGAAGCGGAAAGTATCAGCACCAAGAAAACGATATTCACAGATTGTGTTGAACGACCTGTTCTCCTCAACATTGAAGAGAGGATAGACATCTTAGTCGTCAGGATTAAGGGAGGTTCATTTGATCCACAAGAAAGAAGATTTTTCTGTTGATTTCCGAAATATGAGCTAATCAAATGAATTCACAATACGACATCTCCTTTTCCTTCCCGATATGATACTTGACTTCTCTGCCAAATCCATTGTGAAGTTTCGCTGATTATTATTAGCTTAAATTCTGTTCCTCTCTGGTTATCGATAACGTCAGAAAAATGCAACAATCGCCTGTAATTGATTCAAATCTAGTCATAACACTTCCACGGTCCACCGCTTCAATTACTGACGAATAAAGTTACTTTTTGAATAATCCACTTCACACGCGTTCGTTCATTTCCTAAAAAATCCTTTAATCAGGAAAAGTCTTCAGAAACGCCAACTTTAGGAGACCTCAAATAGACAGCCGATAGGCCTACGCCTATTCGAGATAATTTTCCTAATAATATGGACAATACAATTCAGCGGTTATCAAGTCTTAATAAAGCATCAGTTTGTGAATATCCGTTAACGCGAGTCTTGACCGATCCATGTTTCCTTATTATCGGAAAGCAATTCTCTTTTCCTCATCCATGCCGTTCGGCTTCGTCGCAAATCAAGCGCATGCGCAGAACACAGACCATGCAGCACCGATGTCAATTGATTCGCTTTTGACGATCGTTCGCGTATAATACGACGGTCGAAGGAACGAACCATGGAAACAGCACCGTAACAAAAAAACTCACGTCTCACCATTCAATCATTTGTCCGTTTGTCCGTCCGCTTGTTTGTCCTTTCGTCCTGCTGTCCGCTTCTTTGTCCTTTCGTCCTGCTGTCTAACTACATGTATGTTTAGTATTCACTGAGATTTGTTGGTGAAATCGAAGGATCCGATGATAAGAATTTAACAAGGAATCTAACGACTGCTGTCTTGTAGGCATATGCAAGGTAGTATAGCTTGGAATCTAAATGCCTAGTATTATTGTCTTTCAGTCTGTCTGTATGTCTTTTCTGTCTGCCTCTTTAGGCTATACATCTGTCTCTGTCTGTCTGTCTGAGTTTCTGATTGACTGTCCATTTGGCAGTTTGCAATGCTGTCTGCCTGTGTCCGTATGTCTGTTTGTCTGCTGGTCTGTCTGTCCGTTTGTATTGTCTATCGTATCGACAGACTGTCTGTCGATACGATACGGTTCGTTGCGTTTGCGGTTGATGTGTTCGATCGTTGTTGTAAACACTTTCGTCAAAACACGTTTCCATAAAAGACATGAACGACGACAACTCTAAAAAGAAATGAAGAATTGAAAACATGTTCAATCAATTGATGATGACAATGATGATGATGATGACTATGATGAAGACAAGACAGCCTTTAAGACACAAGATTGGCTTAATTAAGAAAGCTAATACTAACTAGCCTATATTAAGGACGGCAATTTCTATGAAGTCGTAACACCGCCATGCCGTCGGCGTTGAGCGCCTATTCAAAGCTGTATTTAGCATCAAGTCTTCGTAAACAAATGTTAGTCTATGTCTTGAATTTAGTCTTGAAAGACACTCAACAGAGTCAAATGGGTGGAGCACGACTGGGAGGAATCGTTCCAGCACCAATGGATGTCAATGGAAGACGTCAGGCTAGGCCATGCACACACCCACACATCCCCCCAGCTGCTCCAACTAACACCAGACTTTCTTATTATAATAAACGAGTGGCAAGATGGCCGCTAAGTTGGCGGATTTACTACATGAAAAATAATATGATTAAGGTGATACCTGATGCCTGCTCTTACTTGCGACCAACTTCTCTTCACCTGATCTTGTCCCTACTCCCTTCGCCCCCACCTCCCTCCCGACCTCCAGACCCCAAAGCGAATTCAACCTTGCACGACGGCAGCACTACTCTCGTTCAATCATATTATTACTCGTGTATGTGCTGCACGTATAATATCGTCGTCATTTCTTAAGCATACATTGCACCTGATCGACGACAATAATGTTTACTTATTATTATGTGCTCACCATTTATTCACGCCAAACATTCAACGCAGTCGACAACCGTATTATACATGTATTATACATGTACATGTGTTATACATGTGCATGTGTTATACATGTACGTGAGAGCAGTCGCTGGTCGTTGCACGTGCTGTGTGTGTATATGAGATCTGTGGCCATTGTCATCGTCGTCGTCGTCGGTTTAAAAATAGAAGTCTGCTTTTGTTTTCGCGGCTAATATTGACGAACGGTGAGAGATCGAGATCTAAAATCACGACAAGACGAACTAAAAGGAATGCGGCATTATGGATGGACTGTGGTGGGACATATTTTAATGGAGAAGGTGAACCAGTTTGGCACCGTGAGGGTGGAGGGGTGGGTAGGGGTGGATGGGAGGTACATGTGGGTAGGGTGGAAGTTGTATGACAAGAAGGACATTTCAATAGTTGATTCTAAACTGGTGCATATGCACCAAGGTCGATTCAAAGCTCAATTGTTGACAGTTAATAAAATCGAAGATTTGAAAGAAGCGTAAATTTGCGATTTCTGTAATCGCATAATTATACGCTTAGGCCTACAACGTTACACACCGTGTATGCATTATTGTTATATTCATTATCGTAATAGTGATCGCAATCTCCAAACTTCTAAAGCGCTACTCGAAAGCCAAGCGCAGGGCACCAGCTTATTCACGAGCGTTGCGTTGAGTCAATCCGTAAGAGTAGTCCAAAGGGGGTCCGGGTCGAGTTACTATAGGATCAGAGAGGCGACCAAAATATAGCTCTCGATCAATATTATGATCTCCTCTTTATACACAGTTACCAGAATATATAGGGCCTACTATAGCCTACTCATTTTCGGTCGTTTTTGTATATTAATTTGAGTGCAGCTGTAGACCCCAAAAACTTCACAATTTCTCACCTTAATACCGATCGCTCGATTATAACTTATAGCTAGCCTTTCATAAGTGAAATCGTTCGATCGTTCAATGCAACTTTATGTCTATATTAGGCCTATGTTTATAGGCCTATGTTTATGTTTCAGGTCTGTGTTCGCCACGAGCTGGTCGCTCACTTCAGAGATTTGCATCTTGATGGGCTACTAGTCGTTGTAGTAGTAGTAGCAGTAGTAGGCCTACAGTAAATGTCCGTACACGGAAACACTTAAACTTCGTTGCATCTATATATAATCAGATATAGGCCTATAGAGCTGTATTATGCCAAACAACTTTTTCGAGGGTAACGACCTCTGTTGTCATAAGACCTCGTGAAATCTGGATCCATCCATATCGTATATAATCAGGCGAATGAAATGTGCAGGCGTAGGCCTAGGCCTATAGGCCCTACGTGTGTTTATATGTATGTATAATTATAGAATTATGTATATAATATATATCCATATATACAGTGCTTAAAGTGTCAAAAAAGAAGTGCCTGGACGCTCCATACCTTTCTTTGCTGTGCGGGCCAAATAAGTGGCAGGACGGTGTACAGATTTTAAAATAAGTGCATGGACGCCGTCCATGACCGTCCAGGCACACTTTAAGCCCTGCATATATATATGTAGATTTATTGTATTGCAGGTGTATAATTATAATATGTAGCCTATAATAGGCTACGTGCGCAAGACAAGACGTTGCTATTTTTTTATCTTGCATAATCATGAACCATAGTTGCCTCTGTTACGTTTTCGTCTTTCTGTTGTTACATGAATATTATTCGCAATCACGTTCCTTTATTCTTGGTGAAATTGAAAGGTCTTCAAGCGACTACTGCTCCACCTGGCGATTGCAACTGATACAACAATCGATGGCATAGTAATAATATTATAGGAAAGTCTGGCCATCTGGCGATTGAAAGACGATCCATCGGTTTATAATTCTGTTAAGTAATGAATCGTGTTTAGAATAATTATTCCTAGCTATTCAAAACTATCTTTCGATACCAGGCGACATTAGGATGGAAAAATATAATAGAGACAGCCAGACATATAGACGGGTGGGTGGACGACAGACATACAGACAGACAAACTACTATACATCTCAGACAGCGCATATAAAATATCCATGCCACACATCCTGCAGTCTAGTCTTGGCGAAATTAATACTCTAATTGAAATTAGAGTCTAATCCTTTCTCAGCAGCAGCAGCATGTAACATCTCACTTCCTGTTTGAGGCGAAGCACAACTTCCGGTCTCTCCTCATCAGCCAATCACAGCCCGAGGCGATGACGAGACATCGGAAGTGCGTCATCGAAATCCAATAAGACAGGAAGTGCGTTCTTGGCATCGAACGTGCCAATTTGCGCATGTCAGGGATGGCGAGAGAGGGAGAGGGAGATGGATGGGTGGGACCGTGGGTGGGGTGGGTGGGAGGGTTGGAGGAAGAGAAATGAACACGGGATTATGAAGATGGGGTCTTGAGGGGATAAGATCCAACTGCGAATCATGATTGGGTGGACGAAGAGAATTTTATTCATTGGAGAATGCATTTTTCTTGAGCGTATAAAAGAGAAAAGAAATATAGGGAGCCTCAACAGGAATCTTCACACCTGGGGGCATGGCGTGGGGTAAAAAACCCACACATTTCGCTAACAAAATGTGCACGCGCACACACACACACACACACACACACGTTAATTTCCTTGGCCCCACTTTGGCAACTATTCACCTGAACGACCTCGCACCTAGACAGAGGTCGACCATGGCTACACCACCACCACCACCCCACCACCCCAATCCGCACCCCACCCAACACTCCATACGCTGAGGGCCGGGGGTTTGGGGATAAAACGAATTTCCCGTGCAAGGGCGGGTACATCAGCGAGTTGACCTATAATTCCTATATCTGACAATTTATTATATAAATTATTATTAGAATTTCTGATAATTGTACATTCAGATTTTAATAATCTCATTGATCAGCATAACATGTTACTAATTTTTTAGTCAGATCTTACAAATTCTAATGAATCTGATACAATAAGTCATAATGATGTCATTGACGGATCTGAATGTTTGCAATCGCATCTGAACGAGACTGAAGTCAGACGTCTACGTATTATACATATATGTTTATATACATATAATACATATATATATATATGTTTATATATATACATATTATACGTCTACGTTCGTTTGCAGACTTTGTAAGACATCTCTTCTCAAATAGACGTTAACGTTTTTGTAGCGCTTCTCTTTTGCCAGCCAACAGTTTCATCTGGCGTTCTACGAAAATGGACAGACGGGAGAGAGACGGTTAAGAAAGCGTCATTTATGTTGTGGACGAGACAGACAGACAGACAGACAGACAGACAGACAGACAGACAGACAGACAGACAGACAGACAGACAGACAGACAGACAGACAGACAGACAGACAGGCAGACATTCAGAGACAGAGACATGTACAGAGACAGAGACAGACAGACAGACAGACATTCAGAGACAGAGACATGTACAGAGACAGAGACAGACAGACAGACAGACAGAGTGTGTGTGTATGTGTGTGATGAGAGTGAATAATAATTTTTAAAAAAAAATAATCGTGGAATCGGTTGATGAGAAAGTTGTTCGTTCGTTCGTTCGGTCGTCTGCTGTGGTTTCAATGGTTTCTTCTATCGTCATCAATCACTTCCGGTCATTCGATCGTCGTCACAACAAGTCGTCAGATGGCGCTCCTACTCCTCATACTACTATCCCCCCCATCTTCCCCATCCTCCTCTCCCATTCTCCTCCTCCTCATCTCCGTATTTTTCCTTCTCAACCTCTTCTCATTCTCCTTTCTCCTTTTTCCTTCTCCTCCTCCTCCTCCTCCTTCTCCTCCTCCTCCTCCTCCTCCTTCTCGTCTTCCTTCCACTCCTCCTCCTCCTCCTTCTCTCCATCCTCGTCCTCCTCCTACTCCTCCCCATCCTCGTCCTCGTCCTCTTCCTTCCACTTCATGACCCGCTTACGTTTCCACACACACAACGCACCTGGGTCCTTCCTTCAGAAACGGACGGCACAGCAGAGCGACCTGCATCTTAGAGATTCTACAATGTACAATGTACACTGCATTGAAGTCGAGAACTAACTAGTTGACGTCAGCTGAAAACTAGCAGCCGTTGACTTGAGCTGAAAATAAAACACACACAAGTCATTTAATAGTCTAATAGGTAGGCATGACAACGGTGCTCATTGCTCACATTATAATCCTATATTGTGACTGGATGAATGTTGCGTCAGTGATTGCGACGAAGAGAAGTCACTAGTCGCCTTCAATGAAAATGACATGCAGGTCTTCGCAAGGTATTTAATATCAAATCACAATTTATTATAATTGAATTATTGCGTTGTACCAATGCCAAGCACAATAGCTGAATAACCAGAATGCATCTTTTAAACTGTTTCTGTATAATATACCTGCGTGCGTTTGAGTGCGTGCGTTCGTGCGTGCCTGTGTGTGCGTGTGTGTACCTTTGAGTGTTTGCGTGCGTGTGTTCGTGCGTGTCTGAGTGTGCGTGTGTACTTTTGTGTTTTTTGTATGTTTGTGTGCCTAATATTATGTTTGTGTTCGTGTGCGTGTGTGTGTGTGTGTGTGTATGGTTGCGTTTGTATGTTTGTGTGCGTACGTTTGTGTGTTTATGTCTGTGTTTGAGTGTGTGTGTGTTTGTTTGTGTGTGTTTATGTTTGTGTTCGTGTGTTAACTCAGATCGTTTCTCATTTCGTCTGAGATGAAAGTGGTTTTAAATTTCGTTGATGGAGTCTCGTTGTCTTCTTCTTCGTCTCCTCCTCTTCTCCTCTTCTCCTCCTCCACCACCTCCTCCTTCTCTTTCTTTTCCTCCTTCTCCTTCCTCCTCCTCCTCCATCCTCCTGCTCCTGCTCCTTCTCCTCCTCTTCTCCTTTCCTCCTCCTCCTTCCTCCCCTCATTCTGCTCCCCTTTCACCTCCTTTTCCTTCTCATCCTCTTGCTCCTCTTACTCCTCTTCCTCTTACTCTTGGTCCTCTTCTTCCTTCTCCTCCTCTTCTTCCTCTTCTTCTTTTCCACGATCGTCATCATCTAATCGCTGCTTCATCATCCTCTGCTGCAGATGTCAACGACGATGACGACCACCGTGATAGACCTGCAGCAGCAGCTGCACCTGAAGACTCACCAGCAGCATCATCTCCTCCGCCTCCATCCTCCTGCTCCTGCTCCTGCTCCTTCTTCTCTTCCTTCTTTTTTTCTTCTCTTCTTCCTCCTCCTCCTCCTCCTCCTCCTCCTCTTCCTCCTCCTCTTCCTCCTCCTTCTCCTCCTCCTCCTCCTACTCCTCCTCCTCCTCCTCCATCATCATCATCTCTCTTCACAACTCAACGAACGCAGACGACCTTCTTCTTCTCAATGCAACGCCACAACCGTGGAATTAACAGGCGATGTTTCCGTAACGGAGTGTTGGGAAAAGAGATACATACATACAGACAGACAGACAGACAGACAGACAGACATACAGGCACACCTACACAGACAGACAGAGACAGACAGACATACCTACACAGACAGACATACAGAGACAGACAGAGACAGATTAAGACAAAAACACACACAGAAGCAGACAGAGACATAGACGAAAACAGGAACAGATACATAGACAGACACAAACACACACAGACGCAGACACAGACATTGCAGAGACAGAGACAAAGTCACAGACAGGCATAGAGACAAAGAGAGGATCAGGAGCAGACACAGACAGACACAGAGTTAACATTTAAGGGACAGGGATGGACACAGACAGACAGAGGCAAACACAGAGACAGACACTTGACCGCGTTTGTGGGTCACGCAGACGTACAATGTCTTGACAACTCTGTCTTCGTCACGTGACTTTTCCAGCAGAAAAACTTCCGTCGCTGCAACTCTGCCATAGCAGTTACTGTACCAAAGTGTACCATCAGTACCATCAGTACCATCAGTACCATCAGTACCATCACGATCCGCTTTAAAAAAGCTGCTCAAACTCTTTTTTCGTGGTTAAAGGCCTACATCAATTTATTGCCGAGGTAATAGGCCTACATATATTTATTGTCATAAATATGTATCATTTTATTGCCATGGTTAAGCATCAATTTATTAATTTATTGCCATGGTCATACATCAATTTATTGCCATGGTTATACATCAATTTATTGCCATGGTTATACATCAATTTATTGCCATGGTTATACATCAATTTATTGCCATGGTTATACATCAATTTATTTCCATGGTTATTCATCAATTTAGTGCCATGGTTATACATCAATTTATTGCCATGGTTATACATCAATTTATTGCCATGGTTATACATCAATTTATTGCCATGGTTATACATCAATTTATTGCCATGGTTATACATCAATTTATTGCCATGGTTATTCATCAATTTATTTCCATGGTTATACATCAATTTATTTCCATGGTTATTCATCAATTTAGTGCCATGGTTATACATCAATTTATTGCCATGGTTATACATCAATTTATTGCCATGGTTATACATCAATTTATTGCCATGGTTATACATCAATTTATTGCCATGGTTATACATCAATTTATTTCCATGGTTATTCATCAATTTAGTGCCATGGTTATACATCAATTTATTGCCATGGTTATACATCAATTTATTGCCATGGTTATACATCAATTTATTGCCATGGTTATACATCAATTTATTGCCATGGTTATACATCAATTTATTTCCATGGTTATTCATCAATTTATTTCCATGGTTATACATCAATTTATTTCCATGGTTATTCATCAATTTAGTGCCATGGTTATACATCAATTTATTGCCATGGTTATACATCAATTTATTGCCATGGTTATACATCAATTTATTGCCATGGTTATACATCAATTTATTTCCATGGTTATTCATCAATTTATTTCCATGGTTATACATCAATTTATTTCCATGGTTATTCATCAATTTATTGCCATGGTTATACATCAATTTATTGCCATGGTTATACATCAATTTATTGCCATGGTTATACATCAATTTATTTCCATGGTTATTCATCAATTTAGTGCCATGGTTATACATCAATTTATTGCCATGGTTATACATCAATTTATTGCCATGGTTATACATCAATTTATTGCCATGGTTATACATCAATTTATTGCCATGGTTATACATCAATTTATTTCCATGGTTATTCATCAATTTATTTCCATGGTTATACATCAATTTATTTCCATGGTTATTCATCAATTTAGTGCCATGGTTATACATCAATTTATTGCCATGGTTATACATCAATTTATTGCCATGGTTATACATCAATTTATTGCCATGGTTATACATCAATTTATTTCCATGGTTATTCATCAATTTATTTCCATGGTTATACATCAATTTATTTCCATGGTTATTCATCAATTTAGTGCCATGGTTATACATCAATTTATTGCCATGGTTATACATCAATTTATTGCCATGGTTATACATCAATTTATTTCCATGGTTATTCATCAATTTAGTGCCATGGTTATACATCAATTTATTGCCATGGTTATACATCAATTTATTGCCATGGTTATACATCAATTTATTGCCATGGTTATACATCAATTTATTTCCATGGTTATTCATCAATTTATTTCCATGGTTATACATCAATTTATTTCCATGGTTATACATCAATTTATTGCCATGGTTATACATCAATTTATTGCCATGGTTATACATCAATTTATTTCCATGGTTATTCATCAATTTAGTGCCATGGTTATACATCAATTTATTTCCATGGTTATTCATCAATTTATTTCCATGGTTATACATCAATTTATTGCCATGTTTGTTCGAATTTCAGTAAAGATTTATCATATGTAAATATTGTAAATATCACATGTGGCTTTCGTATAAATAATTATGTTGACCTAAATAAAGAAGGAAGGGAAAGAAAGAAATGAAAACAAAAAGACGGTGAGGAGAACAGGAGAGAATGACAAAGAGTAACTGAAAATGACTTATAGAGGCGTATCAGATTTGAATAGGAAAGCGAAAGACAGAAAGCACAACAAAGACAGAACGAAGAACAAGATAATTGATAACCGGATAAAGAACCAAGCATAAGAACAGCGCGTCGGCCGCTAGCATATCAGAGAACACGAACAAGAACAGGAAGTGACGCAAACGCGATTTCTCCGTCTTCGTGGCAGCGCCGGACTATGTGACGTCGCGGCGTAATCCCTTTATGCAGCCGTACTACTTTCTATTTTCCGGCGTCTAACCTTATCAATTCCTACGCCAAATCAGGAAACGTTTGTCTACGAAGTTAATTGAATTTCTTACGGCACGCACGACCACCCCACGAAACCTCTTTCCATGCCGTAATTATTTATTTCGAATGCGGAATTATCCATGTCAAGTCAGACTACGATTAATGATATTATTGGCAATGCGATGCAAAGAGCACGACACTGCGCCTAGGTGTCGCTAGGTGTCGCTAGGTGTCGCGCTATTTCTTACATTTCCAGATTTTTGTTTCGGTCTCACTCTGTCGCTAACGGCGTTCAATTTTCTCGCCGAAATATCGCCGCCCAAAAGCCTTCGTAATCGGTTTTGCCCATAACGCGGTGATATTAAGAAAGAAGATGAAAATAGGCCCGCAGGTTGAGCCGAGTTTGGACGTTGGGCTATATACGCCTGTGCGTGTGGTATCAGCGTTGCCACGCTCGCGGTTGGGCTTTCTTTCTTTCTTTCTTTCTTTCTTGAGAGAGATGAGGAATAGAGGGTTCAATTTAGAATTGATCCGGACAGAGTTATTATTGGACCGCAATGCAGAATGGTTCGACCCAATGGCAGATTGAAGGCGCGGCGGAGGAATATTGGCGGAGTGATCCGCGGAGAGTAATTCGGTGCCGATGATGTGGTTGATTCATTGAAGAAAGAATGAATGGAAGAAAATCCCACCAGCATCGACTATTATTTCTTAGATTCAGCCAAAATATCTCCCAACCTCTCCTTCTACCTCTCTGTCTGTCTGTCTCTGTCTGTCTGTCTGTCTCTATCTCTCTGAGTGCCTCGATCTGTCTCTGTCTGTCTGCCGTCGACCGTCCCTTTCTCTGTCTCTGTCTGTCTGAATATCTCTTTCTCTGTCTATCTTTCTGTCTTCTCTAATACTTTGCCTCGATGTAAATTCTACAGTATAACTATAATTATGGCTGCTTCCATTTATCTCATTCCATGCTTCAGCTTGCATGTCTGTCTATCTGTTTATCTGTATGATTGCTGGTACATGTATGTCTATCTGTCTGTCTGTCTGTCTGTGTGTCTGTCTGTCTGTCTGTCTGTCTGTCTGCCTAGTAACCTGCAGACTCCTGTTAACCTTCTATAGCCTACATGTACATTCCTTTAAGTTCATCAATTACCATCCATTGGCCATTCTCCAAGAGACGTTATGCAAAAGGAACCAAAGTTACCATTGAGAAGACTTGAAATACAGCTCTACAGGTTCGAATCCAGTCCCCACACGATTCGCATAAATCTTTCTCAGCCCAGCCCCTCAGCCCTCCAGCCCTCCAGCCCAAGGCCCTTCAGTCGCCGGCGTCTTACGATCTGTTTACCTAGATGCGCTGCATTTTCCACCCTCCCTTTGCCCACATGAATCTTAGTCGGCTTAACCAGGCTCGAGTCAGGCGTCGTGTCATGAATATTAAAAGCATCGATGAGGAAAACTCGTCTGATTTATAGCGGACACATCGCCATTGGAACTAACCCGTCGCTCGTAACGGCATACCCCACCCATCCCTCCCACCCTACCAACCCACCCGCCCACCCACCCATCCATCCACCCACCCACCCATCCACCCATCCCTTCACCCACCCACCCATGCACCAAACCAACAACCCACCCATCCACCCATCCACCCATTCACCCATCCACCCACCCACCAGTGCAAATGAAGGGGTCCGACAAGAGGGTGCTATAGAAATGCTCCTGGTATGCGTCGAATTGAATTAAACCGAATAAATGTAGGCTATGCAATATGCATTATACAAGTAAAATATAAAATATCACACACACAAAAATACAACTATTATATTCTAAACAAGCTACAATCATTTTGTGTATATAAACATAGTCTGCACATGCATGTATGCCTGCATAGATGCACACGTGTGTTCATTTTATAGACCTATATATACTTATTGCTTCTGCACTGCGAGAGGCACTTTATAAATCTATATAGTATATAATTATATTTATAATTAAATATATAATATATATAATTTATATAAAGTATACTGTGAACGACATATTATAAAAGTGTCGAAAGATTGGGTTTTGAATTGCTCACGTCTCATTCGTTTTGTGGGGTAGCGTAGGCCTAAGCCTGAGATGACACAGTTCGCGAATCTTTGATTTTTCTCGATGTGATTAATATCAGATATATATAATATATATTTATACATATATATGTATTTGTTTGTTTGTATGTGCACTTGTTATAGCGCCCCTTCAAGCTCGCTACTCAGAGGCGCTCCCGAATGCAGAGCGGACACTGCATCGGAGTTTCACGCCGAAGCGCTGAGCAATTGTGAGTGAAGAACTTGCCCAAGGTCCTTACGCGGTCAGGTGGATATATATATAGTTCAAAGACTATGTATTGGTATAGGAGAGCCGCGAGCGCGAGGAGGGTTTCATCGACGTAAGTTTGTCCACATGCACAAACAGACTTCGAACATTAATTTCTAGACTCACACGATCATCATCGACTAAAAACATGACAAACTTGCGGTTAAACCCTCCTCGCGCTCTCCTACCAATATTACACATTTGGGACTAAGTTATTGACTTTCTCCAACCAAGCATGACATGAAAACGCCTCATGAATATTGTTTTCCGATCAAGTAAGAAAATGTGTAGCAGACGATCATGTCACGCTGTGTAGGAAGTAGGAACCAGTCCGTAAAAGTAGACTACTGCGTGCCAGCTAGTCGTCTTGTGACATCAGAAGCATAGGCGTACGAAGCGGGGGTCCAGAGGGGGCAAAATAATGTCCTCCCAAATGTCGGGCAAGTCTGTTTTTCGGGCAAGCAGACCCGGCAAAATACAAAAAATAAAAAAATGTATTTTTCACGACATATTTCAACTTTTTTGTCTGGGAAAAATAGTATTTCCCACCACGAGATTTATTTTTTGGGCAGAAGTATAATCTGTGACCCCCCACTGCTGAAATCTCCCGTACGCCTATGATCAGAAGAGATGTGTTTGATCTTGTCAACCTGATTTGGGTGGCTAGCCTATAATTATATTATATATGAAAAAGTTTAAACCATTAATTAATTAATTAAATTATTAATTTCGTGCACTTATTACAACGGAGGGGGGCGTGCGGTTTCCCTGCCATCGATCCTGTTCCCGCTTCTGAGTGGCTGTCATAATCGGGCCATTGCGCATGCGCATCATGAACAGCGACCTTCTGACGTCGTTGCATCTCATATCTGCTTCATTGCTGAGGATGAGCGCTTAAGCAGCGGACGATGATGGCGCTTAAGCGATGGACGCTGCTTAGAGCCGACCGATCAAAATGCGCTTAGATTTTCAATATTAGATATAAGTGAATTACGAACGCAAACACACGCAAACACATAAATCTACACACACGCACGCACATACACATAAATCTACACACACACGCACACACACACATAAATCTACACACACACACACGCACGCACACACACGCACGCAAACACACAGACACACCCACACACATCCGCCTTGTATGCCTTCTGAAAACCGTCACATTTTTTGGCGAATATTGTGACAAAGAAAACAGAGATTTTTCTGTCGACAATTTTGATTGGAAGCAGAAGAAAAAATAATAAATTAGAGGAAGCAATCAAATCATATCAAATCAAATGAAATCAAGTCAAATCAAATCAATAAATCAAATCATTTATTTAGCTACAAATAAATCAAGAATCAAGAAAATAAGTTTTACAAATAATAGAGTGGGCCTAATAGACATGTAACATTGTAACGTCTAAATCTTTTACATTCCGCTGCACAGCGGACTTGAGGTGATCGATTTCAACAAAAATTTCATAGTATTTGCACCAACGCCGACGACGACGAAAATAATGACGACGATGACGATGATAAAGTTGGTCATAATAATGACAATGATGATAATGATGACAATGATGATGATGATGATGATAATGATGATTAGCCATATTCGAAATGGAACTCTACTGATGCTAAGATCTCTGTTGCTTTTGTTTTGCTGATGAGAAAAGGACGCAGATGCTTTTCACGGATGTAAGACAACCTTCTCCCGTCAGATGCGCTTACAACTTGAGCGGCATATTATTTTATAATATTATTATTACTGTGTCTTCACATTTGTCTGTCTCTGTCTTCCTGTGTCTGTCTAACTGTTCGCCTGCTTGTCTGTCTGCTGCAACCAATACCAGCGTTTTTAGAAGTTGAGTTAAGCGACAATCATATTTTGCTTTCGTATAGTGCACATTCTACACATACGCAAGCACAAACACACGCACACGTACACACGCACGCAGACATACGCAAACAAATAAACACACAAATGCATTGTCCAACATGCTTAGGACTACACGCAACCAGACATTGTACCTACATGTATATAGGCACAAAAAACAACCATCAGGGAGTAGACATTCATGCACTCAGCCAGGCAGCCAGGTATAGGCCTATAGACAGACAGACAGACAGACAGACACAGATAAAGAGACAGAGCAGTAGACGGGCAGTCAGAGAGGCGAAGGCGAAGGCATGCAGAAAGTTTGATGAACATAAAGTCACTCAATGATACAGACATGCACACGAGTGCAGCACTTCAGATTAATGTATAGACGATGTAAACTACAGAGATAGAGCGAAGAAGGGAGGAGAGGAAGGGGAGTGACAGAGGACGCGAGGGAAGAGAGGTAGGAGAGGACAGAGGATGGGGAGAGAGGGAGGGTTGTCGTATTTACATAGCGACGACAATAATATTCAAACAGAATGCATGCAAAGAAGCATTTGCGTGCAAAGATTAATCGGTTGTTGCGGTAAAATCGTGGTCACGTGGTTCGACGACGATTGAACGAGAGACGACATTGGACGGACGAAAGGAAGAACTGGAAAAAGAACAGGAAGAAGAAGAGGAAAGGAAGAAGAAGAAGTAGAATATGAGATAATGATTAGCATAATCTTCTTCCTTCCCTTCTTCCTCTTTTCATGAACATCATGATCATCGTCATCGTCATCGTCGTCGTCGCAGTCATCGTCATCATCATCGTCATCGTCGTCGTCGTAGTCATCGTCGTCATCATCATCATCATCATCATCATCATCATCATCATCATCATCATCATCATCATCATCATCATCATCATCATCATCATCTTTTCTTCTTATTCCTCCTACTTCTTCTTCTTCCATTGACGCAATTTTAATACGCAGGAAATGACGTCAGCAAAATTATTGCTGAGCATGCGCTCTGGGCTGGAATGCGTGAAATTTATGAATCCTCCTTCTCTTCTACTTCTGGTTGTAATTGAATTGGAAACTTCTTCGCTTAATCTTCAGATTATTCTTTCCTTCAACAACTCCAACAACATCCACCGCATTCATCCCACACACATTCAATGAACGGAGAATCATTCTCTACGGAATTCTCCTCCTCCTCGTCGTCGTCGTCCTCCTCCTCATCGCTTGTATCCGATTCAAACAAACAGAATGACTATAGGCCTATAAATTATGTCGTTAACCCTCGGGCTACCAGGGGGAGGGTGGTATCCACCCCCCCCCCTAGGTTTTTCCCAAATCAAACTTTTTTCGTTAGGAATAAAATTTTGACGTTTTAGGTAGCTGTAGAGGATTCATTTGCACACATTTTGAGCTAAAATGTGTGATGATATACCATACCATTCAAAAGTTATACCCGATATACCCGAGGCACCAGGGGGGGTGGATACCACCCCCCTTAGATTATCGGCTGTATCTTATCCGTCCTTTGACATGAAGAGACACCAATTACACCATTCTGTAGAGGGAATGTGGGGCTACATTGTGGTGGTCACGGAGTTGTCTTTTGACAACCGAAAGTGCCCAAAATAAATTAAAATATATAAAAAGGTGTTTTATTTTCTTATAATTTTCATGTTTTTCCTATTAACAATTATTCATAATTTATTTTTCAAGAGAAGTAAATTATGTCATTCTATAGAGGGCATTTAGGGCTATTCTTTATACCAATTAATTTGACATTTGATGACCGGAAGTGCTCAAAATAAATTTAAATGTGTGAAAATGTTGGGGTTTTTTTACAACGCAAACCGATAAGTCTGCGTAAACGTTTTTCAGCATGTTTTACATGTTTTTTCTCTTTTTATTGTAACTAAAACTAACTTATTACTAGTTTTTATGGTTGAATATTGAACTTTATTATATGTAAACTATTTTTAATTGAATAAATTGTTAAAACACACAGAATCTAATATTTTGCTTATGCGAAAGTATACATTTTGTGGAATCGACGGGTGCCTACGGTAAAAAATTCATAACTTCGGGGGGCTTTCATATATTTTAAACCTAAATACACCATTTTGTGCAGAAATTAATGCTGAATCTATTGGTGTATTACAAGTTATGATATCTCAAACCAAACCCAAAATCCAGGGGAGGGGGTGGTAACCACCCTCCCTTGGTAGTCAGTGTTACAAAAAAGCTTGGTAGCCTGAGGGTTAATGCTATCTGGCACCTTTCTTTCCGTTTTACATTTGTCCTATCCATCTATCCATATATCCATCAATCCGTCAAATTATCTATCCATCTATCCATCTACTCATCAAACCATAGATCCATCGATCCATATATTCATTCATCCATCTATTTGTCAATTCATCCATCTACCAACCCATCTTTCTTTCTATCAAAGAATTATCTTTATCCTCCTTCTCTTCATCATCTTCATGATACTTTTCTCTATCTCCTCCTTCCACCTCCTTCGTTTCTTCTTCCTCTTCCCTTCCTCCTCCAGCTCCTCATCCTTTTATTCTTTTTCTTGTATGCCCACTTTCTCCTCTTCCCTTCCTCCTCCTAATCGAGGCTCCTGCATCTTTCCTTCCATCTCCATCTCCTCTCTCCTCCTCCTCCTCCTTTTCCTCCTCTTCCTCTTCCTCTTCCTCCTCCTCCTCCTCCTCCTCCTCCTCCTCCTCCTCCTCCTCTATCATTCTCAGTCTCCGTAGCTGGTCGCACCGACCCCATCTTCCGCTGAATGCGTTCGCAGACAGCCACCCATCCAACCAACTGCCCTCCCAGCCAACCATCCGACAGACCGACCGCACATGCAGTTCCTTCATCTCAGACGATTATGATGATGACGACGACGATGATGACGACGATGATGACGACGATGATGACGATGATGACAGCAACGACGATTCCTTTCATGTTCGGTTCATTCGACTCCGTCGGACATTAAGAACTCAACCAATCGACCGCAGCTACAGCAGCAACAGATCTACAACTACAGTTGTCTACAGTTGTCTACACGCCACTAGAACACAACACAACACACGACCAACGAAGATCTCAACTGTCTTTCTTTCTTTCTTCTCTGCTTGTGGCAAATGGTAAGTTATTGGTTAGTGGTGACAGACGATTAAACCGACTCTACATTGTATATAATAGTAATAATAATACGACCAGTTGCATCGTCTCTCGTCTGAGTCGGTCTTGCGAGACCAGTTTTAGAGGAGGCGATGCCGGAGGTTTTTGCTTTTTTGTAGCGCTATTACGACAGAGAAGTTTGAGGAGAATAATTCTCTGTTGATGATTGAGAAGAGATTTTGATTTGTTGTGTCGTTTGCTGAGGTTATAAGGACTCGATGGGGTAATAGTAGAAGGTGTTGAGCGATGACGTATGTGGCTCAGGAAGTGGTGCCATGGTCGTGAAGATGATGATGATGATGATGATGATGATTATGATGATGATGATGATGATGATGATGATGATGATGATGATGATGATGATGATGACCATTATCATCATAGTAAAAATTTAATAAAAACGGAATAAAACGCCGTTTTTGACCAAAAAATAAATAACGGCAAAAGGTCAAACAACTGAAAACAAAAATTATTTGATTTTAACATTTTTTACTACATATTGGAATAAAAAACTTTGTTTAGGCACTTTAGGGTATTATTTTATCCTGATCAGCAAGTAACTCAACTTTTTTTTTAGTAAAATGCTAAATAGCTAACATCAATAAGTCTTACACAGCAATTATTTTATTTCCTATAGGCTAACTTTGTTTTAAGTTGAAAATGAGATGTTTGAATTATCGAAATATTTTTATATTGAAATTGAAAACAATAGCCTTCATAATCCATGCCGACATAAACAAAAAGAGTAAACACTAGGCCTACAAGTGGGCTATAACCAATAAAGTGTACTTAATTTTAAAAACTGTAAGCCATATATAGGACCTGCTCAAAAGTTTTGACTTATAGGCCTATAAAATAAGGTGATTAAAAAATTTGATAAATGAATAATTTTTCTTCTTGCACTGTGACATTTAAGATGACGTTAAAACGGCTTAATAGTGACGAAACTTTGCCGCATCCTCGCAAGTAGGCCCTAGACTACTGAGAGACAATTTTACGGATTTCAGATGATAAAATTTAAAGTAAATAATTATGGGCAGTAAATAATTTTAAAAGTTACATGGAAAATAAAGAAACGCAAAAACTGACCAAAAATGATTTTTCTATAAAAACATTTTCATCTTTTTTCTTCCGTTGACCCTCCCCTATTGCTCTCCACCCACCACTTCCCTATTCCTCTTCTTTCCCCCTGCTCCCCTCTTCTTCCTCGTTCCTCTTCAACGCCGATTTGTTCCAATTTGTCGACATCCATTCGTCAAATTCCTCAAACCAATCTGTCACTTTCCGTTTCACAGATCATTCATCTGCCTACTCAACTATCGCTCGCTCTCTCTCTCTCGCTCTCTCGCACATGTAGGCCTACGCAACCCGTGTATATATATATATATATTTATATATATATATATACATATTATATATATATATATATATTATATATGACATTGCGTATGCATGATGTGCATGTGAATATGCATACGTGTCTGTAGAGATGTAATTGCATATTCATTTGTAAACGTACAGGATACACGTGAATATACATATTATTAGTATATATGTGTATATATATAAAATATCCCATCATCTGTTGTGACACATAGAAGTGGTATTAAACCACGAAATTTTCTCTCCTCGTCCCCCTCCTCCACATCCTGCTCCACATCATCAAACGACTTCTTCAGCGGCTGCCACCATCGACCTAGCTAGAATCTCTGTATCTCCACGCTGGCATCTTCCCTTCCTCCATCCATCCGATGTTTTCTCTCTGTCTGATCCGCCAACGATCGTCCATCAATGTTTGCATTGACAGCCGACGACGTCTGTCAACGACGACGAAACATACGACGACTACGACCGACTCAACACGACGAGATGTGTTCGCTACAAATACCCCTCCTTTGACAAGACTTTGTGAAACCGCGTTTCCGTGATCGGACGAAGAGCCACCCGATTGGTTCGTTCAAAGCGAAAGCCGTTACACTCTCCCCCACCTCGCTCACTTACTCACTCACTCACTCACTGCGGTGGAGTTTATATGAGTTGAGTCGTCGCATTCATTCGACGTCATCGTTAGTCGGTGACGTCGTAGTCTTGCTTTTCACGATGCTTATCGTTCTGTCGCGATTCGTTCGCGGCGGCGGCGTCAGGCGGATGGATACGGTGTGTCATTCGGTCGTCGACGCTCGGGACTTGTTCTTCACAAAGCAGACGGCCGCGAAGGAATTAGCGTTGACGGGTAATTATCGGCGGATTTGAATGTCCGTCGTCGAATGTCGTCGATGGGTTGAGGAGGACGGATGACGCAGCAGCGAATCCATAAGTGTAGAAAGATCTTCCGTTGACAAGATAGTTCGTGGTGGTTGGTGTTGGTAGGTCGTCTGCGTTTGAGTGTCGATGGTGTATATAGACGTGTGGTTGGAAAAGCGGTTTAAAGGCGGGTTTATTAATTTGGAGAGTATATCAGGTAACGTTGAAATACTCGACATAGCGGAACTGACTAGGTTTTCCTGCATGGCTGTCTTATTTCTAACTATATTTTTCAAGCAGTTATTTGATCAGTTGAGGCGCTCTGTTACAGTGGTCAACTGAATTATTATGAATTTTGTTGCATTCGTCGTGGAGAAACGTATGAGCGTATATTCAAAGTTTAGGATAGCGAGATATTTACACCGCTTTAAGCCTATAATTGACCTCTCATGATCGCTTACTGAGTCTCACTTACTCACCTGGTATCACTGACTGCAGTTGTCACCTGCATTCATTATCCAGATCGAACTTCGATCTATATTTTCCAACGCATTCTGAAATCCACGGAGAGAAGACTTAAAACTCGCCAAAATCTTCACTAAGTTTATTGGTTGGATGAGTAACTACCAGTGCATCCAGTCTCTCTGCATGGCTACCGGTTTCTGAGGCCCTCAATAACTATTCTGTTCAACACATACACGCAGAAATGACTCTTTAGAGTATAGTGCCTCAGGAATATTTTGATTTATTAACGATTATTTGTTGTTGTGATTTGAGGCTTTTTCTTGAGACACGTCGTCGCACCTCGTCATCTTCTGCGATGTCGTCATCTTCATCTTCCTCCATCATCGTTCGCATCCTGTTCGCTGCAACCGCATCCTCCTCCTTCATCGCCAGTTGCTGCAACTACGACGAACAGTTCATCCGACTCTGTCCAATCAAACACCAGATGTCCATCGACGTCACTTCCGGTGTAGACTCCTCCTCCTTCTCCTCCTCCTCTTCCGCTTCCAACTCCAGCGGATGTCAGTGCACAGCCCTCGCCGAGATCCGCTGTCGTGGTCTGCGAGCAATCCCACACTTCGATCCGATCCCATCGAACTCCGTTGACGACGATCGTCCGATGTTCTGCGGTCTCTACATGTTCCGACAGTCGATCACAGAGATCCCGAGATCCGCATTCGCAGGTCTTCGTGTCCGCAAGATCGTCCTCAGCTTCAATCCGATCGACGACCGACTGAACGACTACAGCTTTCAAGGAGTGGCAGAGAACCTTCGCGAGCTCGACATCGGTGGATGTCGACTGTGGAACCTTCCGGATGGTCTCCTGCGACACATGCGTCGCCTCGAGTACCTCCACCTGTGGGGCAACAGCATCGAGGTCATTCCAAGGGCGTTCTTTCGAGACACCGTCGACCTCCAAGAGCTGCTGCTCTGGGGCAACCGACTGGAGGAACTGGACGATGAGACTTTCGAGGGACTGAGGCGATTGCGTCGACTTGACCTCGATCAGAACCTCATTCGAACGCTGTCGACGAACGCCTTCCGCCACCTGCGTCAGCTGCAGGTCCTCCATCTCGGCCACAACCGAATCCACGCCATCTCCGACGACACGTTCAACGACCTCGTCAGTCTGCGCGTGCTCAACCTCAACGGAAACGGATTGGGATTCATCAACGCCAACGCCTTCCACTCGCTCGTCAACCTGTCGAGTCTCTCTCTCAGCCACAACAAGATCAAACTTCTTCCCGATGATATCTTCGCGAAGCTGGGTCGGCTGAGCGTTCTCCTCCTTCACAACAATCTCCTGGAACACGCATGGAGGAACACCTTCGACGGTCTCCAGTCCCTCCACGTCCTCGCCCTTTCCCACAATCGTCTAACGAACCTCCACACAGACGTCCTTCGTCATTCATCTCGCCTCAAGCACCTCTTCCTTGAAGACAATCTCCTGAGAACAGTGGGACGCTGCACGCTCTCTGGCACGGCAAGACTCAAGACGCTCTCCCTGATCGGGAACCCCATCCAATGCGACTGCCGACTCCATTGGGTCGTCCTTATGTTCCGCGACCAAAGGGATTCGACCGTGTGGGGGGCGTGTAGTAACCCCGAAAGCCCAGGGCTTAATATCGTATCCGGCCTTTCAAGGGACGCCTTGAATGACTGCAATACCTTCCCGAACGACATATCATCGCTAGCCTATCACTGTTCACCAGGGTTGAAATTGGCCTAACCGTCTCTTGTATGTCGTTCTCCAGTCTTTGACCATAGTAGGCTATAATATAAATTACAAACAGTATATAATAGGCTACGTCAACTCCCAGCCTCTGCTGCAGCCAAAATGTATGGCTGATTTTAGAGTAGACCGCCATATTCAGTTAGCCGTTTACGACGTCACGATACATGTTGCCTATTATAGCAACACTGTAAAGACTCATATCCTGCACTAGATGTTACGTGTGAATGCTCTCTTTCAAAATGGCGCCGACCAGAAAACTAGTCAACAGTCAGAAACATTAATTTTTTCCTTCCATTGGCGACTATTTCCCCATAATTATGTTTTCCCATAAAATGGTTTTGGTTTCATGAAGCTACTCTCGCCTACGTCGTGTGACTTAAATAGACCTACTTTGACGTTACAGTTGAAAACTGCATAGGATCAACGATATCGTTTTAAGTAGCCTATTGTCATTGGCAACAACTCATCGCAGGGAAGAATTTGAAAAAAAACATTTATTAAACACCACTCTGTAAACTACTGTCTTTTGAGGAACACATGACATGACCATTTCAGAATTGAAGGGCACAATAATCCAAAACTCACTCAGTCCAATGCTTATCAATTGGATGAGTGAAGTTCAGAATTATTGTGTTCCTCAACAATTATTGCGATACATGACGTACAAAGTCGTACATGCCTACAGGTCTGAAATGGCCATTTTCTTTTCATCTCCACTGCCATTAGTCTTAGAATGGTGACCTTGGAGTCGTGATCAGGTTTTCAACGATATGCGTCATTCGACGAGCATATGATGGCCATGATTGACATTATCCGGTAACTATAGGCCTATAATTATTCCACGGATCACGTGGCATTAAAAGGTGACTATTGTTGTTGTGGTCCCAGACATTGTGTCTTACAATTAAACATCTCGTTGTCGACACAAGGAAAAGGATCGCGTGCTACAAGGTTTGCGAAACACACACACATGTCTATGCCACTGCAGTGCTCTAATTACATTCTATAGACGTAATCTTTTACAAGTGGCAGGTTTACTGGTCTGCAAGAGTTCAGATGACCTTGGATTTAGAGACATTTTTTACTGCGACAGAAAGGTTCCGAGAATCACTGATTATAATAGTAATAATTATTATTATTATTAATATACCCATAGGCTTATGCTCATCTCAAAGTAAAGAGCAGTATAATCTTACACCTAGGCTAGTAGAAGTGATAGACATAGTGACATAAGTGCTAAGCTTAACAGCTTATAACGCCCATCCTAATTATAGGCCTATTCAACTGTAGCATTAGACTATTTCTATTTCTTAGATGGGTGTCAGATAAAAAATATAATTATTACTTGCGTGAAAAATCATATTTTCGACCCGTCTACTGCTGCAACTCCCGTACATTTTGTGGACCCCATGTGCACGTCCAGCTATAAGCCTCTCTGCTCTCTTACAAAAGTTAATTAGCTGAAGTAAGGACTGAGCAATTTTTTAATGTGTGAAACATTTGTTTGCCGTAGTCCACTATTTATTAGGCCTACTTTTGTTAAACAATAGTCAATGCTCATAGGCCTATTTGCAAGGTAAAATTTGTTAATAATTATGGTTAATTACTGTTTAGAACTGAACAGATTCTTTATAGTGTAATCAAAATTATCACCGTGCAACTATTATAGGATAATTATACAGAGTTAAAAATAACCGAATGAGGGCGTCATATTTATTAGAAATTTATTTTGCGGACGTACATTTGCCGAGACCTCTCCTGCCGTACGCATCTATAAGCCAACCACCTAAATCTGCTCACCCCTCCGCCCCTCTTCTCTCCTGCGTAGGCCAACGTATACGCCTCGTATAATTAGGGACAGCCATGAGCTCTAGACTTTATAGTAAAAAATAAAAAAAAATTGTATAAAATATGCGGAAGAACCGCTGAGTGTGATGATCACATTCACCCATCGATAGCAAGCAAGGTGAGCAATGAGCAAAAGAATAAAAATAATAATAATAATTATGGCAGAGTAGCCATGGCTCTCTAAGGAGTGGCGCACGTAAGACGATAATAAATTGGAAACGTCTTTGATACGAGTGGATATATATAATAAGAGGCGTTTCATCGGCAAGACTACTCAGTCGAGGTGATGGAAAAGAATGGGAAGGGAGGAGGAAAGGGGAATCTATCTTCGTCGACGACAGTGGATGGCAGCAGCAAGTCAGACAAGTTCGTTGGAAGCAACAGAGGAGGGAGGAGGAGGAGGATTATCTGTCCGTCTAATCCCGAATCCGTGATACATCAGCAGCCTTATTAATGAATATAGGTTCATCATGCATAAATACATACATACAATGTACATACATACATACATACATACATACATACACACATACATACATACATACATACATACATACATACATACATACATACATACATACATACATACATACATACATACAAACATACATACATACATACATACATACATACATACATACATACATACATACATACATACATACATACATACATACATACATACATACATACATACATACATACATACATACATACATACATACATACATACATACATACATACATACATACATACTGTGGGTCCTGCTATATGGAATGGCCTCCCACTAAACTTGCGACTTATGCCTAGACTAAATTCACCTGCTTTTTATAAGTCGCTCAAAACCTATTATTTTAGCTGTGGCTGGGCTGGGAGCGCCTCTGAGTAGTTTTCTTGAAGAAGCGCTATATAAATTCACGAAACGAATATACACATGCATATACACATATCATCATCATCATCATCATCATCAAGAACCGAGGGACCAGTGCCCGTAGGTGCCCGCTGCCATCCTCATTATTCCTCGCCATTTTTGTCGTTCCATCGCCGCATGTGTCAGGCAGTGTTGTTGAAAGTATCGGGCAAATGTACTTAAGTAAAAGTAAAAGTAAAATGAATTTTAATTACTTAAGTAAAAGTAAAAGTAATCATCACAAATTTTACTTAAGTAAAAGTAAAAAGTAGCCTCTTCAAATAATACTTTTTAAGTAAAAAGTAAAAGTACCGAGTCTTTCTATAAGCTTAACTCAATCGATTATTAACCTTCAAAATTACTAAATTCTCGAAATGGCACTTATCGTTGAGTCTAGTACGCACGCTTCCGATTCATTGTTAGCACAATGCACAGCTGAAGAGTCGTTCTGCTGCAGAAATGGCAGTGCATCCAGCGTGCACCACCCTTCGAAAATCTATTTTTAGACATGCAAATTTGAATAAGTTCTCTTAGCTTAGCGAAACAAAATGTTAATTAGCGCTTTGAAGTAACGAACATTGTAACGAGTGTCGCACAAATTGTAACGAAGTAAAAGTACTGAAATACGGGTAAAATGTTACTTCGTTGAAAGTAAAAGTATTTCATTTTTTCGATACTTCGTTACATGTGAAAGTACTCAAACTTTTACTTAAGTACAGTAACGCGTTACTTTTACTTCGTTACTGTACAACACTGGTGTCAGGTCTTGTATTGGCGCTCCGCACCAGTCGGTTATGTTGTCCAGCCATTCCTTGTATGGTCTACCTCTTTTGTTGGTTACCTCCATTCTTCCAAACATCACCCTCTTTATTTTTCTGTCCTCATCCATTCTACATATGTGACCAAATAGCTCCAGCTTCCTGGTTATT